>JASCZI010272280.1:20050-31713 GCA_036250425.1 Stylosanthes scabra
CGCATACTTCCTTTTCCTATTTTAATTTGCAGTTGCTTCATCTCCTTCTCATACTTCTTCCACTATCACTAATATCTTCGCCTATTGTTGTTGCCATCGTTATCATCATAATTGTTACTGCAGTCGTCATGTTATTGTTGACATCGTCGCCTTCTTCTTCTTCTCCTCCTCCTTCTTCTCCTCCATTTTATCTTCTTCTTCTTCTCTGTTATGTTCTTCTTCTTCCTCCTTCTTTCTTGCTCTTTCCTAGAAAAAATAGAACTTAATTTTCTAAAAAGAACAAAGTGGATTTCGCTGAAAAACAGAACCAACTTTTATTGGAAAACGAATTGCATTTCGTGATAAAACATAACGGAATTTTTATTCCTTTGAAAAGGAGAATTGGATTTCTTCTTATTCTCCTCCTCCCCCTCCTCCTCCTCCGCTGTGTTATACTTCTTTTTACTTCTTCACTTTGTTGTCATTCTTTTTCATCATCATCATCTTCTTCTTCTTCACTATTTTTTTAAATAAAAATAAATGAATCAGTTTTTAAAGAAAAAATGAAAGGAATTTCGTTGAAAAATTGAACTAGATTTCTTTAAAAAATAAAATTGGATTTCTTTGAAAATGATAACGGTATTTCTTCTCCTCCTCCTCTTCACTATCTTCTTCTCCTCCTCCTTGTTGTTGTCGTTGTCGCTGCCGCAGAAGGAGTTGACGGAAAAGAAAAAGGATAATTATGATAAAGAAGAGGAGGAAGAAGAAGAAGCTACAAAAATATAAAGATGCGAAAAGCGCATGTGATTGTTGAACTTGATTTAATTTAGTTGGTAAAAATGTTTGATTATGTAGATTTATGAATATGAAATATATACATGACTCTATGTTGTTCACATTTTTTTTACACATTGTTCACATCTTTACTAGTAACGGAATCTAATAATAATAATAATAATAATAATAATAATAATAAAATATTGAGAGCCAACATATTTGAGAGCTAATGTGTTTGATGGTGATGGTAGATGAGTCACAAATGATAACTCATATATTCTATAAGTGATTACTTTTATTCTATTTGGATGATAATATTTTTCAATTTTAAATAATAGATTTTTTAATTTTGGATAATAACTTAATCATTAACTATCTAAAGGCTCCCTAATATAATGTTGGTTCATAGCACTGTTCATCACGAGTGAATCATCATTAATTAGTATACGATGATAGAGGAAAAATTAAATAATCTGATTTCTCAAGAAGAAAGAGGTATTCTTCCTCTACGTTGCATGCGTTATACCTTTTGATTGGAGGTTTGTTCAAGTTCTTTTAATAAAATTGTGATGTTCGGAAAATTAACAAAACAGTAAGAGAATTATTATATGGAGGAAACAAATTTCTTGCTCCTTGAAGAACTTCGTTATCAAGGTGGAGATATGAATTTGAGTTTGAAAAGAACTCATTAAAACCATATACAAACGATAATATTTTTCTAGCAAAAAGGGAGGATAGTGGAAAATTTTTTTTAAATAAATAAAATAATTTGTTATTTATCAAAATACACTTTTCTAAAGAAATTTATCAAAATAAATTCTATTAGGAGTACCGGTATTCGGTCAAACCAGTACTGGTCTGGCCAGTATTAGGCCCAAAAATTTTTTAAAAAAAACTAATACCGGTCTGGACCGGTACTGGTTTGACCGAATACCGATCCGGACCGGTACTATGTACTTATCAGTACCGCTATATGTGGGGCCGGTACTGGGTTGATAGCAATATCGCCCCTTGTGGGACCGGTATTGGGTTTTCCACGTTTATAAAAGTAGCTGCATTGAATGTGTTAGAGTGTGTGAAACCCTAATGAGCTTCCCTCAATTGACCCGGTTCTCTTTCTCCTGTTATTGGGCCTATCTCTATTATTGGGCTCAAGCTTTGTTAGTGTCCAGCTTTGTATATAACCCTTTACCTCTGTTGTAATAACATAAGTTCACTTTTACAAAACACAATAACAGATCAAATCATTTTCTTTCTATTTCTCTCTTTCTTTTACATCTTGTTCTTCAAGATTTCAATACAATTTACATGGTATCACAGAGCTTCTAATCAAGATCCATGGCAGAAGTAATCAATGACGCTATCTCAACTACGCAACCTACAATCATTCAAAACACCATAATTCAGAAACCTCTTCCTGTACCATTAACAGACAAATTGAACAGTGAAAATTTTCTCACATGGAGCTATCAAGCTATACAAACTATTAGTGGAGCAAAGCTACAACATCATCTTTACAAAGAGAAGGTTCTAGTTCGGTATGAGTTAGAAGCTGATCAAGAAACAGAAAAAGAAACCAAAGCTTACCAAGATTGGAGAGTTGATGACTACAATGTTAACGCTTGGTTATTTGCTTCCATGGATCCCTCCTTCAAGCACAGAATTCTGGGTTGTGAATTCACCCATGAATCTTAGAGCAGCTTTATACTTTTTTTTGCTTCACAAACAAGGGCAAATATTAGACAACTACAACTTCAACTGAAAACGGTAAAGAAGATTGGATCTAGTGCTGATTACCTATTACAAATTAAGAAGATTGCAAATTCTTTAGCTATTGTTGGTGCTCCAATCTCTGAAACTGAACACACCAATATAATCTTGGATGGCCTCAATGAAGATTACAATTCCTTCATCACTTCCATTAACAATAGAGAATCTCCTATTTCTGTCCCAGATCTTGAAGCTGCTTTAATGGCTGAAGAAGAACTCAATGAAAGGCTCAAGAAGCCTGATTCCTCCATGGTGTAGGTCAATGTTACACAAGCAACAAACACAAGTCAGAAATCTGTCAATTCAGAATCAAATTCAACAAACTGGAGCAATAATACAAGAAACTGGAATAATAATTGGAACAATGCCAATTCTGGCTGAAACAACAACAACAATTCTGCAAGAAGGGGCCGTGGAGGCCGTGGAGGAAGAGGAGCAGGAAGAAATTCATGGAATAATAACAACACTCGACCATAGTGTCAAATCTGTGGAAAATTAGGCCACATTGCAAGCTACTGCTATTTTCGCTATGAACAACAAACCCCTACAAATCAGCAAGCACAATCTGGAAATTCTTGGGCCTCAAACAACCCTGCCCTACCTCCACCCACTAGCTTCCATAATCCTAAAGCTATGATAGCAAACCAGAATACTCTCCAAGATTCCTCATGGTATGCAGATTCAGGTGCATCACACCATTGCACACCAGATCCTACCAACCTCCAACAATCAACAAGTTATCAAGGGCAAGAGCAAGTTTATATTGGAAATGGAATAGGTATAAACATCAGCAAAATTGGTCAGTCTATTATGCATCATATTCCAACATCTAAATACTATCATCTATATGATTTATTGCATGTCCCATCTATTGCACGTAACCTAATCAGTGTTTCTAGATTTGCTAAGGATAATCATGTTTATTTTTATTTTTGGCCTGATTTTTGTTTGGTGAAATGTCAGGATACTCACAAGGTTCTTCTTAGAGGCTTAGCTATAAAGGGCATGTATAGGTTTGAAAGGATTGATATTCCACCATATAGTTCAACTTTACATTCTCCTACTGTTTTTACTAGTTCTACCTATTCTATAGATCTTTACCATAAAAGACTTGGACATCCAAGCAAACATATTATAGATCAGATTGTATCTTAAGGATCTTTACCAATAAATAAAAGAAATATGCATGATTCAGTTTGCACATATTGTTGTTTAGCTAAATCCCATAGACTCCGTTATTCCCCATCTATTACTACTTACACTACACCTTTAAGTTTGATAGTCTCAGATGTTTGGGGACCAGCACCGATTTTAGCAAAATCTGGTGTTAAATACTTTGTTAGTTTTATTGATGTTTACTCTCGTCATACAACTATTTACTTATTAGAAAACAGATCTGCTGTTCTACAAGCCTTTAAACAATATAAAAGCTCAATGGAAAAACAACTAGGGTGCTATATTAAATGTTTTCAAACAGATAATGCTAAAGAGTTTCTATCTAGACAGTTTACAGATTTTTTAGCCACAGAGGGCATTCAACATCGACTGACTTTCCCACACACACCCCAGCAGAATGGAATTGCTGAAAGGAAGAACCGACATGTGGTAGAAATTACACTTGCACTTCTAGCCACAGCCTCTTTACCCATATACCTTTGGGATGAGGCCTTTGCAACTGCTGTCCATCTAATTAACAGGTTACCGTCTCCTAATACTGCATCTAAATCACCTTTTGAACTTTTATTTGGTTGTATTCCTGATTACTCATATATGCGTGTTTTTGGTTGCCTATGTTTTCCTCACCTAAGACCATATAACTCTCATAAACTTGAATATCGTTCACAACCTTGTCTATTCTTAGGATATGCAACTCAATAAAAAGGTTATAAGTGTTTAACTAAATATGGTAAATTTATTATTTCTAGAGATGTAAAATTTGATGAAACAAATTTTCCTTCAACAAAATTCTTTGAACCTGAACCTGCTTCTACTAGTACTATACATGATACTCCTACCTATATACCACACTTTTCAGCTGAACCACCCTCTACCATTTCACCTATGGAAACTGTACCATCTCTATCCATCCCCACCCAACCCAACCTCACTACCTCTCTTACCCAATCATCCCCTGATCCATCCATATCCTCCACAAACAATCACAACCTTGATAGAGACCCTATTCCCATTTCTAACATTGAAATCACTTTACCCTTCCCAACTAATCATACTAACCCACCCTCTCAAACAACCAACACTCATCCCATGATGACAAGATCCAAAACCCAAACCATTCAACCTAAGGCCTTACAAGCAACTAACCCTACTCTTGACACTAATTCTATCTCCATTCCAAAATCTGTTAAAACTGCCTTAATGTCCCCTAAATGGAAAGAAGCCATGTTCACTGAATATAAAGCCCTACTCTACCATAAGACATGGACTCTTGTTGAACCACCCAAGAATGAAAAGATTATTGGATGCAAATGGATATTTACTGTTAAACAGAATGCAAAGGGTGAGATAATACGTTATAAAGCAAGATTGGTTATAAAAGGTTTCGTTCGAACAACAGGGGTGGATTTTGATCAAGTTTTCTCCCCTGTAATTAAACCTGTCTCTATTCGTATTATTATTACTCTAGCCTTATCAAAGGGCTGGAAAATAAATCAATATGATTTTCACAATGCTTTTTTAAATGGGAACTTACAAGAAACAGTTCATATGAGTCAACCACCTGGTTTCACTCATCTTAACTCTACTCTAGTTTGCAAACTTAATAAGGCCATTTATGGCCTAAAGCAGGCACCTAGGGCCTGGTATCTCACTATTACAGGTACAATTCTTTCCCTTGGTTTTCAAACCACCAAATCAGAAACTTCACTCTTCTGTAAGTTTTCTAATTCATCAGTTATTTACATACTCATATATGTTGATGATATGCTGGTGACATGTAGTGATGAAACTGAAATTGCATCTATTTTAGCTAAGTTACACTCTACATATCTTTTAAAAAATCTAGGAGAACTAAATTATTTCTTAGGCATAGAGGCTATTCATTACAATTCTGAATTAATTACTCTTAATCAAAAGAAATACATTAACAATTTGTTACATAGATCATGGATGCAAGATAGTAACCCAGTAAGCACACCAATGTTGAGCTCAGCTCGTTTGGTGGCTAACACTGATGCCCCCTTCGACAATCCAACCCTGTATCGTTCCATAGTTGGGGGACTTCAGTACGCCACCATTACGAGACCTGATATCTCGTACTCTGTTAACAGGCTAAGCCAATTCATGGAAAATCCTTGCAATGCTCATTGGTTAGCCGTTAAACGAGTACTTCGATATCTTGCAGGCACAACTGCAATCACACTACAGTTTTATAGAACAAAAGATTTATGTTTCTCTATTTTCTCTGACTCAGACTGGGCGAGTGATTTGGACGACCGCCGCTCAACCACCGGCTTCTGTGTGTACTTCGGACCGAACATAGTTTCCTGGAAGAGCTCGAAACAGTCTACAGTCAGCCGAAGTTCGACGGAAGCAGAGTATCGCGCCTTGGCTGCTGTCTTGGCCGAACTGCAGTGGATCCAAAATCTTCTGCTTGAGCTGCGTCAACCTTGCTCTACACCACCTACTGTCTTCTGTGATAACTTGTCAGCAGTTCATCTCGCCCACAACCCCATCCTGCACAATAGAACGAAGCATTTTGAACTTGATATATATTTCGTCACAATAGAACGCGTAATGAAAGCCCAAGTCGCAGTTAGTCACATACCTACGTCGGAGCAAGTCGCGGATGTCTTCACCAAGCCACTTCCTGCTCCCTCGTTCGAGAAATTTAAGACCAAGCTTTGGCTATCTCCATCATCGCTGCCATAACACCATCGTCTTCCTTCTCCATGATTGTGCTCCGGTCAGAGATCTGAAAATAGATGAATAACATTTACACACACGAAACAACATATAGCCATTGCCAACACTGCAAAACAATTGTACCTGGAAAGATGAACTGGCACCGTGTTTCCCACTGTCAACATTAGCCAAAACCATCATCGCCAACTCGAAATCCTTAGAGGCCGTCGACATCATCTCTGGCTTGAAGCCGCCGTCACTGCACATCCTTTCAGAAGCCGCCGTCTGGACCGCCGTCCCTGCTATCGTCCATGGAGAATAGGTGGGCGTCCCTCTTCGGCTCTCCCTCCCGATCTGCTCGTCGGTTCTTCCGCTGTTTAGCGCCGTCAACGCCTCGTTCATCTGCCTCCCTTCCGTCGTTGTGTGCTGCGGTTTCTGGTTTCTGCTAAGGAGTGTCGTCGATTCAACAACATGGTTTCTGGTTTCTGCAGAATCATCGATGGCATTGGTTCGTTTTTAGTGTGTGTCGGCAGCATGGTTTTGTGGGGGGGGGGGGTGTTAGAGTGTGTGAAACCCTAATGAGCTTCCCTCAATTGACCCAGTTCTCTTTCTCCTGTTATTGGGCCTATTTCTTTTATTGGGCTCAAGCTTTGTTAGTGTCCAGCTTTGTTTATAACCCTTGACCTCTGTTGTAATAACGTAAGTTCACTTTTACAAAACACAATAACAGATCAAATCATTTCCTTTCTATTTCTCTCTTTCTTTTACATCTTGTTCTTCAAGATTTCAATACAAATTACAGAATGGAGCTTCCATGTACCATAAAACACACCAAATAGTTATGTTGTGTACCTGGAAGTCCACAACGCCAAATAGGTGCGTCGTTCTCTTGAGCCGGTTTATGTCTCCGTCGCGCGCAACTGGTTGCCTGGCACCGACAGCCGCGAGATGCGCCCTATCACGCCCCCGCCGCGCCCACGGCCGCGCCCGTGTTCACGCCCGCGTCCGGCCCCCTCTACTTCTTCCCCACCACCTACGTCCATACTAAAACTCTAGGGAGAACAAAATTTATTGATTTGGGTGGTAGAGAATGAAAATTTATCAAAATAAACTTCCTCTCTCGGTCCCTCTTTTATAGGCGGTAATAACACAGTACCGATCCTACATAGGGCGGTATTGAAATCAACTCAATACCGGTCCCATATGTAGCGGTGTTGCTTTATATACAGTACCGGTCCGGACCGGTATTAGTTTTTTTTTATAATTTTTTTGGGCCTAATACCGATCCGGACCGGTACTGGTTTGACCGAATACCGATTCGGACCGGTATTCCTAATAGAATTTATTTTGGTAATTTTCTTCAGAAAAGTGTATTTTGATAAATAACGAATTTTTTTATTTATTTAAAAAAAATTTTCAGGATAGTGCAATCTATATTCTATACCAATTTATTACGTTGAATTAATTATGTCATTGAAGCCCCTCTCTCTATTATCTATCTATATCTGTTGGCATACTTGTACGAGGGCCCTTGGCTTTTGGAGATGATGCGTATGCATCTTGGGTTGTTTTTAGTCTCAATTTCTCTCAATTTTCATGATATTCTTAGTGGATTATTGTTATTAATTGATGAATCAAACAAACTTGATGTTCTTTGAGTTGTGTTTGTGTTTTTAGATGATTTACTAAGAGTTTTAGGTAATTGAAGACCATTTAAGAGAGATTGAAGAAGAGGGAACGAAGCAGAGAAGAAAAGAGAAAATTTGCTAAGTATTGAAGCCCACGTATGACGTGGGCTCTCCACGTTATACGTGGGCTTCAATATTCAATTCCCACGTATGACGTGGGCTCTCCACGTCATACGTGGGAATTGAATCAAAGAGGGCAAGAATAGGCAGAAAGCCCACGTTATACGTGGGACTCTCACGTCATACGTGGGCAATGGCATACAAAGAAGTAGAATTTGGCAGAGAGCCCACGTTATACGTGGCTCTCCCCACGTCATACGTGAGCCATGGCGTCTAAAGAAGCCATTTGAGGCAGAGACTCCACGTTATACGTGGATGTGTGGCGTCATACGTGAGCTTGGCGTCCAAAGGGGCAACTTGAGACAGAAGCCCCACGTTATACGTGGGACAGTGACGTTATATGTGGAGCCCAAAAACATGCAACGTCCAATTTCTATCAAAGCCAATCCAATCCAAATTGTTAGGTCTCAAATCCATTCATTAATCAAGGGCATGATTGGAAGAATAAAGATATGACTGATTGAAGACTCAAGAGAAGAAGATAAAGACTTGTAACCATAAGAGATAAGATTAGGATCGGATTAGGATTAGATTAGATTGTCATTTGAATTTAAATTTTAATTAGGATAGGTATAAGAAGTAACTTAACCACTAAGGTTAAGAAACTCAGCATAGACGTTTTTCCAGAATTCTTAGATCTAGTTTTCATTATGCAAGGCTAAACCCTCCATTGTTAAGGGTGAGGAGCTCTGTTCACCCATCATGAGGTAGTCTTTTGTACATTCAATTATCAATTCAATGAGGTATATCAGTTATCTTCTGTGCATGATTTAATTTCCCATTCTTCATCCCAATAGTTTAGAATCACTGAGAGGTGTTCTTAACATGTCTAGGGCTAAGTTAATAAGATTGAAAGATCTATTAGTTTATGCTAGCTGGAAATTGAATCACATAATGATTAGGTCTAACTAGAGATAGTCAAGCTAATTGTTATGCAACTACAATTTTGTGGGTTAAAATTGGATTAGAACTAGTTTGGATATAGTGACATGTAATCTAATCTAGGATCACTTTTGAGACTCACTAGGATTAGAATCTGATTTAGGGCTTCATCTAATTATTTGATTGATTGACTAAGAGATTAGCTTTTGATTAGGTAATGGGAAACTGAATTACTAAGAGATTAGGATTTAGTTACTCTAGATTCGTTGTGCCTTGATTTCTGAAACCTTAGAATTGTGATTGAATATATACATTGGCCCTCAAGGGAAAAACATCTCCAAAGCTCTTAACATTCCATTCCACTGATTTTTCCTCAAGTAAATTTTCTGCACTCTTTTACTCTTATTTTCGTGTTCCATACATCAACATTCTCTCAAGTTTTGTTTTGATCTGCTTAGTATAATTAAAGGATAGTATTGCTTGGTCCTTTATTCCTCGTGGGAACGATACCCACTTCACCGTTGTATTACTTGTACGATTCGGTATACTTGCCGATTATCCTATCAAGTTTTTGGCGCCGTTGCCGGGGAATAATTGAGATTAACAATACATGATCTGTTAGTTATCTAAGACAGATTTTCTTTCTTCTAACCCCCTGGAATTTCCTTTCACTTTGATGTTAGGAAAGTCCAATTTCTTCTTTTTTTTGGTTAATTGTTTATGTAGTGGAACAGAGACGACTTAGGCTTCAATTCTGAACCTGAAAGAACACTCTTAACAAGAAGAAGAGAGGCTAGAAGGCATGCAAGACATGCTGCACTTGAACAACAACTGAACATGGCAGCCGAGCACCATGATGACAATCTCAATCTTGAGAACAATCAAAACCGAGTCACACTCGGTTAATACATAAATCCAACTGCTGATAGATGTGGCAGCACCATCCGAAGGCCAACCATACAAGCCAACAACTTCGAACTCAAGCCTTCCTTAATTTAGTTGGTTCAACAAGATCAGTTCAGTGGGAACTACCATGATGATCCTAATCTGCACATAGCTAATTTTCTGCAGCTGTGTGATACTCTCAAAATCAATGGAGTGACCTCTGAAGCAATCAGATTGACAATCTTCTCGTTTTCATTAAGAGACCGAGCTAAACAATGGTTTCAAGTTCAACCTCAAGAGAGCATCACAAGTTGGGCAGATTTGGTAGCCAAGTTCCTGACAAAATTCTTTCCACCACAAAAGCTAGCTAAATTGAGGCATGACATACAGTCTTTTGCACAAAAAGATAGTGAATCTCTTTATGAAGCTTGGGAGAGGTACAAGGAGATGAAGAGGAGGCTGCCCAACAATATCTTCTCTGAACACTTACAAATCCAAATGTTCTATGATGGATTAACACTACAGTTAAGAGCTCAGATCGATTCCTTAGCTGGAGGATCACTTCACACTAAGACTGTAGAGGAGGCACAAGATCTTATTGAGTTGGTTGCTAATAACCAATATTTATACTCAACTCCTTCAGAGAGAGGCACTATAAAGAAAGGAGTCATGGAAGCTGAAGCCATTGACACCTTGGTAGCTCAAAACAAGGCCTTAATTAATTTGCTCAGCAACAAACTAGGCAATGCACAACTGGCAGCTGCAAATACACAAATTGGACCCTGTGATTTGTGTGGAATTCATGGCCACTCCAGTGAAGCATGTGCAGCAATTCTGGAGCAACAATCATCTGAGCAAGTCAACTACATGGGCAATGCTCCAAGACAGCCCAACTTTGATCCTCATTCCAACACATACAATCCTGGCTGGAGGCATCATCCGAATTTTGGATGGGGAGGACAAGGAAATCAATTTCAGCAGAGAAATCAATTCAATCAAGGCCAAAGGCAATTCAATAATAATTTCCAGCAACCGAATCCTTCTCTTGTGCAACCAAATACTTCAAAGCAACCTTCAGAATTGGAGATAGCCCTTCAAAAACTCACTCTCTCCACCACTACATTTATTGATGGGACAAACAACTTCATGAATGAGACCAAAGGCACACTGAAGAATCAAGAGGCCTCAATCAGAAATTTGGAAGTCCAAGTGGGCCAAATTGCAAGGCAATTAACTGAAAAATCACCTAACACTTTTCCTAGCAACACAATTACAAATCCAAAGGAAGAGTGCAAGGTGATCTAGCTGAGAAGTGGCAAGAAGGTGGAGAAAAAGATTGAAGAATCAGCTGAAGATTCTTCCCAAATTCAACAAGAGAAAGAAGAAGTAACTCCCTCCAAGGCAGCCGAGCCTATAGTACAAAAACCAGCAGAAAAAGAGGCACCAAAACAGAATTCTGCAGCAACAAAAGTTCCCTTCCCTCAACGGTTGAAGGCAGAAAAGAAGGACAAACAATTCCCTAAGTTTTTAGAGATGTTTAAGAAGCTGCAAATTAATATTCCATTTGCGGAAGCATTGGAACAAATGCCTCTCTTTGCTAAGTTTATGAAGGAACTTCTCTCAAGAAAAAGAGCATTCAATGAACAAGAAACGGTTGCATTGACTGAAGACTGCAGTACCGTAATTCAGAAACTCCCAAGA
>JASCZI010272281.1:688-22422 GCA_036250425.1 Stylosanthes scabra
AGTATATGTGTAAAAGAAGAAGTAGGTGTTTATTGTATTAGATAGAAATATGTATTATTTATGCAATAAATACTTCGCATATTGTATAATCTATGTAGTCTTGAACCAAGTATTTTGTAATGTATTTTATTATTAATATTTTATAGTTCAGTTATGGTTCAATGGCTCTACTTTTTAGTAAATTACAGTATATAAATCGTGGTTTTTAATACCGTATTTCGGAGAAAAGTAAAGTATAGAGTCAGTGACACTCAGTACTTGTAAATTACGACCGCGGCGTGATTTGCTAGTATTGGGATGTTACACTATCGCATGTTGTATTATTGTATTTTATGAATGTTTCTGTGTTAATGTTATATTTTCAGTATTATAAATAAAATATGTATAGAGGTATACAATAATATATATAACATTATTGTTATAAAAAATAGTGTTTTATTAAAATAAAATGCAGTTTGTAAATCAAAATGTATTTCTTAAAAAATCAAAATTTGCCCGACCAAGTTTTTAGTAAGGACTTGTTTGTTATGTCATCTATAAATGAATAATTTATAAAGCACCAATATTTATTTTTTGTAAATTGTACTTTTCATTTGATTTAATATTTTAATAAAGTACTCAGAAAAGGTTTTATTTTTCTAGAGGAAAAAAAGTTTAACAAGGAGGAAGACATAATTAACAAATAACATTTAAGCCATAAAATAAGATAAATTAGTAAGAAGTGTTCAATATTTCAATATTAAAAATAAAAATAAATATAGCCGTAAAATAAATTTACAGTTACTTGTTTGCATACAATGAAGGTTAGTTAAGTTTCCATGGCTTAATCAGTTATGCATGGTCCTGTTTGTTGGTTTTTAAACTGAATAGTATTGTCCCATTACTAGACTATATATAGGTATTAACAGATGCTATAATAATATTTACAATATTTCAATATTTTTTTTGCAATTTTCATTTGAAATATCAATATTGGATCCACACTCACCTTCTTCTGCTCTTAATTTTTTTTTTCTCTTTGGATCTTATCCCTAACTTTATCCTCCCACAGCCCCAGCTTTAAGTCTCCCCGTTCCATTCAACCTACTGACGCAACGGACTTCTTCCCTGCTTTAAGTCTCAATCAACTTTTGCAAATACTCTCTGTCTCTCCTCCAAAAAGCCCAATAAAAAGCTCACAGCACACACATACATGTGTAGAGGGAAATCACCCTCTACACAAAAGAATTCACCCTCAACACAAACTTTAAGTGGAAATGACTTTGATGAAGAAAGTGAAATAAGGGAATCTTCCATGAAGTTAACCAAATTGCAAAGTGACCACATTGACGTGTTAGTGATGTATGATTAGTTGGTGCAAATGTAGGCGCAATAGAGATTAAGCGACCTGGGCTATGACTGCATGGGCCTTAAGACGTGGACTTGGTGGAAGTAAGGCTGGTAAGGTGTGTTTTTAATGGACCATGGTAGCTACATGCAGGACAAAATTAAAATGGAATTGTGATTGAAATTCCTAATGCGTATGAATCTTTAAAAAAAAAAAAGTTTTTGAGGTTGGATTTCTAATCCTATATGCACATGGAAATTTTTTTTTTTAAGTTAGTCACTGTAAACAATATTTTTTTTAAACATTTTTTTAAGTTAGTTCAACTAATCCTAGGAATGCTTACTTTATCTAAAACCATAAACCCTTATCTCGTATTGTTTATGTATAATAATACTCTAAAATTAATTTTTCTGTCCATACTCACGTCCGTGTTCATCAATTGTGGCACACAAATTTTACACAAAAATTATAGGAAGATTATCACGGCTGAAGCAGGTGGAGCAACATTAGGGGTAGTCTAGTGTATTAGAGAAGTTGGTTTTAAATTGGAAGGGATGATGTCCCTCCATCGTAGACGGCGTGTGAGTAGCGTTGGGTGGATTTGAAGTGAAGAGTGGCGAGGGCAGGCGACTTCGCGGCTGGAAAAGGTAAGCAATCCGTCATTACTGCTTGCGGGAGAATATGAATACAGATCCACTTGGAATTTGGTAGTGTGATCGATGATGCATCTTGTAGGTATGGGAAGCATATCACGAAACTTTACGGCTTGGTTGCTTATTTATAATTGCAACTTGTTATTGTAAGCAAATTCAAGGGTGAAGCTATTTTAAAATGGTGCATTTTGAAGAAATTAACTGTTTATGCATTTATCTGAAATTTGCAATTGCCATTTGTTGTTGAAAGGAAACTGAGTGGTGGACCTCCTGCAGAATTTAATTCGGCTGTCAATGGCCTCTTAGTGTAATTTAACAAATGCATTTCTCCTAATTTAGCAATTGAATTTTGTTATTGAAAGGAAACTCAGCGGTGGAGCAAACTTAAAAAGGTGTCTTGGTTCCCTCTTTTCACTTAGTTTAATCTAACAATTGTAGTTCAATCAAATTAGCAATTGCCATTAAATATCAAAAGGAAAATAAGTGGTGGAGCTATTCTAAGTTGCTGTCTTCTGCAAACCTTTATTCTTTATTCTTTCTCAATGGCAACTCAGTTTTATTTAAAAAATGCAATTCTCTAAAACTAGCAATTGCATTTTCTTGTTGAAAGGAAACTAAGTCGTGGAGATATTAAATCCTGCTCTCTTGTGCATAATTCAGTAGGTTCTCAATAACAACTTAGTTTAATTTAACAAACTAATTCTCTTGTAATAGCAAATGCAACTTGTTAATGAATGGAAACTAAATGGCATATGAACAGGTAAATGCCTACACAAGAAAACTTCCCAAACATTAGCTTCAATTCTTCAAATCTTCAATTGTCCCTGCAGATTATTTTTTTTCTTTTTGGTATTGAAAGAAGCCCAAAAAAGAATGAGAGACTAAATACAAACTAAACTAGGCATAGAAACCCTTTATTCATTAGTTTCTTGTTAACACCATAATATATAACTAAATACATGTGCATTTTTTTGCATTTAACATGTATAAAAATTAAATTTAAAATGAAAACACATTATTTTTTTAAATAAAAAGAAAAATAAAGAAGATAAATTGTGTTTTTGTACTTGTTTGCGATTGTTGATGAAAAATAAAAAAAAATTGTATAAAGAGAATTTAAAATTTTATATTTTAATACTTTAGTTCTTGTTTTTAATTATTTTGAAAATGAATAAGTAATTTAAAATAATTAAAAACCAAAATTAAACTATTGAAATATAAAATTTAACACTTTTTAAATTTTTAAAAAGATATAAAGAAAAATTTGATAAATTTTGTTGTTAAGAACTTGAAACTAAATTAATTTATTTTTATGAACAAGATAACATAATTAGGAGTTGAATAAGAAATTAGAGAAAGAGAAATAGGAAATAGATAATAAGGGTTGGAGAGAGAAAATACTGTAATTAATACATGTAATTAATACTTTATTTTTATTATCATTAATTTTAAATTAATTAAATACAATTAATGTGTAATTTATATTTTAATATGTATTATACATGGTGGCTGATTTTGATATACACCTAACATAATTCAAATATGTATTTGTCTTATTTTTCATTTTTCATAGATTTTATAAAGTTATAAGTATTTTTTTTGGTGAACAAGTTATAAGTATTTTTTAATATGGTTAAAAACTTATGTAAATAAAAAACAGAAACCTATTTTTTTTTTACATGAAAAATAGAAAGTTGTTTATTATTTTTTTTAGGGTAAAGTATTGTTTTCGTCCTTAATGTTTGGAGTAAGTCTCAAAGATGTCCCTAACGTTTTAAACATCTTATTTGTATCTCTAACGTTTTTAAATCGTATCAATTTTGTCTCACAATCAAACAATTATAAAAATCACTAACAAAGCAATACACATATTAGTTAGTTTATAAAACCAAAATATTATAAGTGACATGTTCACTTCATTCGTGTTTATTATTATTTTACATACTATACGAACATAACACAAAGACCAAAAAAAGAGAAGCATGTAACGATTCTTCTTTCTCACTCAAACTTTACCCTTTTTTTAGTTGTTCGAGTGTGATTTTGGTAAATATTGGCTCTAGAAAGCTATTAGTTAATTTATTTTGCATTTGAAAGAGTGGAATGTTAAGAATTACGGTGGAATAAAATTGATATAATTTCAAAATGTTAGGGACATCTTTGCGACTGTTAAGGACGAAAACGATACTTTGCCTTTTTTTTTTTTTTTTTTTTAGTTAAAACCTCCCAAAATGCCCACTCTTTTTAATTGTGCATACTCTTTTTAAATAGCTTTTTTCATTTTGGACATTTTTTTTTTTTTTTGTCAAGTGGGTTGGACAAGTCCCAACTCTAGCTATTCCCCACACACACACCCCATATTCCTTCTCCCCATGAGTTCCATATATCACTTTCTAGTCACAGCAAGGATTCGAACCCGGTGCACTTTCTAGGCAAGGCATACATATGTGCCACTAGACCAAGCCTTGCAGTTGCCTTTTTGGACATTTTGGTTGGAGGTTTTTCTCAAACAGTTTGATTGGATAGCACCAACTTCCAATGTACAAAAATTGATATAGCTCCATGTCCAAAAATATAATAGCTCTTAACTAAAACATTATTTGGGTCCAAAAAAAAATATTAAACATTATTTTAGTTTATACCAAAATTTTTTTATTATAGTTCTTGATGATTTAATTGTCTTTAATTTTTAAAATATTTTATTTTGTCATAATTATTTTATTTTTTCTATTTTAATTTCTCATTTAAAAAATAAATTTTTCTCTTCCAAATATAATTTTCTTTTAGAATTTAGCTATCTTGTGTTTTAAGAAAACATGTTATAGGATAATGATGTAAATATAAATTTTTTACCGGAAACTAATTTTCATTCAATTGGAATTTGTTTTTTGGAGAATATCATTTAATTGGATTTTTAACACATTAAATTCACTTTTCCCCAATATGCTAGCCACATCCCACAACCCATATGTCGGGAAGCTAAGGTTCTTTTTAAGTTGGTCTTGTGGCAAATCATCACTATAACAAGATTTTTTAGTTTTTTCAATACTCACAAGACAAATAGCTATTTGGCAAACGTTTTGTACAATGAAATATGATGTTGCAGTTTGACCAACGGAACATCGGATAATTTTCCACTTTATATCCATATAATAATAATAATGTAATGTGCAACATAGGCAATCTTATAAAATTGTCAACCATTGATAAGCATTGTCACATGCAAAGCTGCTTACATTATTCTTTTTCTCTCCTTTTTCAAAAAGTGTTATGTTTAACAGATTTGCAGTTATTTATTTCTTTAGCATTACTATATTCTCAAGAGCTTTTTGTTTAAACGGAAAAAAATTCTTTCTTTTAGTGAAATTCCACCGTAGGTACCACATACGTAAGGTGCATTTCTACAAACTTCCAACAATATAATGTACATGAACTTATTTTGTAGGAACATTATTTTTGTAATAGAATTATTATAATTTCAAAATAGTCTTCGTAAATAAATACTCTGGTAATTAAATTTCTACCAGATTTGAAGCTAAGGGTTACTAACAAATATAAACAAACTTTTTTGGTATGTGGATTGTGTTGAGCTGTTGGTGTTAACAAAGTTTGAACCATTCACTGATCCATTTCTCCTTCCTTTTAATTAAATATTGCTTGTTCAGGTGCCTTCCTTCTTACGTGGATGCCAATGCAAATTAAATAACTCTGAAGTAAAAAAGAAAAGGTTTTATCAAGTGACTTAACAAGAATAAAAGAAACTGTCTCATAAATAAATAGAATTTTCTACTATGACATGTTGATGTCAATATCTACACTTTGGCTCCTCTAAAGTGCATGTCGCATATTGAAAATGGGGACACGAGTTTCCCTTCACATGAGCATCCTTGATTGTCATCAGATATATTTGTGCTTCTATTTTGTGCAAGTGCATGACACCATAAAAAGAGTAAGTTTGCGTTGTTTATTCTGAGTAGTTCTGGTACTTGTAATTATTCAGGGATAGATGTCACTGAATGGATGGTATCGTGCTGCTACTAATACTGCAGCTCTTCATTTGGTGTATATTTGCCATTGGTTTTTATGTTGTATTCTCTGTAGGTATGTAATTGCTTCCAAAAGCCATGGCAAAAAAAAAAAAAAAGAAAAAGTTAAGTAATTTCATTCATTGATGTAAATACTCGTGGATAGTGAGACAAAACAAAAGTGCTCAGAATGAGTATCGATAATTAATAAATGTCTCCTTCTGTCATGCCCTGTCTTATTCCCATCCGTGTCCCCCAATTGGAATTGATTTGTCTTAGTTTGTTGGATGAATTACACCATTCCTTTCCCTATAGTTGTTTGCCACAGATGATACTTCATATGAAAAATGATATGTTGCCATTAAAATGAGCTTATATCAATTGTAAATTTTAATACTAATCTCGTTTGCCAATATGATTAATTATACAATGCATGTAGGTTCTTTTTTTAAGTATAGGTGAGGCTTAAATTCGAAATTTCTTACAAAGAGTGAAGGACGCAATGCCCTATGAATTACAGTTGATCAACGTATAAGGGCACATAAGTTATAGTATCAGATTCTTGTTTGTTTGAAATGAATGCATGGTTACATTAATTATTTTCTTCTTTTTTACATATGTAGATTATACTCTTAACTATTTGAGTATTTCTTCGACACCTATTGAAATTGCTAAGTAAAATATACTGGGCATTTAATCTACAATATAGCTTACAAAGTGGAAAACTTGGGATAGGTTAGAGCTCTCATGCCTCATGGCCTACTATAAAATACTATAGAAGATATCCAAAATGTAATTTGCTCATGTGAAAATTTCATGGGAATATTAACTATTGCTGCAATGGCACAATGATTTAGATCGGCCATGGAAAATGACCTCCATGGAGAGAAACTCCTCTGAAGCGTTGATGTCGGAAAAGCCTTATTGCTACGCGGATGAAGTGGTGGAAGAAGCAATTGGGGCGATGAATTCAAGCTTGAAGTTGTTGAATCCTCACTACTAGTCATACTACTACTACTTCCAAGAGTAGTTGTTCTCTTGTAAATGCCACCACTATTGAACTTTAATTCTTATCAAGTTTCGACACCTTCTTGTGTATGCATTCTCCGGTTTAACAATGTCTTTCACTGCTATATTCAAATAGTTTGATTTCATCAATCACATGATATGCAGTATCCAATAAGAAGCTCTTGCACCACTTTTGCTTGCAAATTTGATCTCTCTTGAAGTTTCAATGGTTCCTGGCCTATTGAGATTCAACCATTTAACATCAACACCAACTGATTCTCTTATATTTTCAAATGAACTTCACAAGTTCCTAAGCTTACATGGTTGGTGTTAATGTACCTTCTCAACACTAAAACTTGTTCTCAATATTAAACCCCACAAATCAGCTTGGACCAAGATGTCTGAGCTTTTCGGGGTCAAATTTGAGTAACAAGCCGTGTGCTTGGAGCATATAAAGTATAAACAGATAAATTCTAAGATACCAAAGGGTAGCCGATGGAATACACCTTGGAATGCGAGTAACTTACGGTGCCAACACCGACTCCGGCGGAACCCTTTTCGATGCATGAGAGATATTCACATTAGACAAGGAGTTTCTCCTTCTGAAATGCAAAAAGTTGGTTCCATTAAAGGTAGGAACTGTTGAGAAAGAAATTAAAATGTTGGGAGTTTGTCACCTTCAGTTGCTTGATCAGCAAGGAATTTTGGAGAAGTTTCCTTTGGTGTAGAAGATCCTTTGCTTCTTGCATTATTGCCGTTCCTGATCAAGCACCATGAAAAGAAAATATTTAACACATGGAAAGATTATGCCAAAGACAAAATGTTTTATGTACTGTGACTTCCAACTACCACATAGATAAAAGTAGATTAAATTGAAAATTATCCTACACACAAGTTATTAATTATCTTGCTAAGTAAATATCATTAACTCAGTCACTTCAATTAAATAAGTGAAATAATTTCTTCTTGGATATATCAATTGGTAATTTATCCACGAAAATGGACACAAGGGAAGCATAAGAGAAACATAACCTACCTTTAGTTGATCGAGTACTATACAAATTCGTTGTTTTTTTAGTAGTTTCGAGTTTGAGTTGTAGAATAAAAAAATAAAAATCTTATGAAATAAACGTAGAAATTTTATTCATAAAAACACAAATTTTTTCTTCTTCTGTTCTATTTTTTTTTTTACTTTCAGTTTATTTTGTCTTATCCTCTTTCTCTGTTTTTAATTTTTAGTTTCTTCTCTTCTTTTTTTCTACCTTTCTTTATTTGGTGACTATTTTTCTACCTTTTGTTTCTCTCTAATAAGAGAATAAGAAGAAAAAAAAGCGCATTTTTCTTCTTCAGTTTTCAGTATATCTTCTTTTTTAATTCTTTTAGTATATTAGTATATTTAGTTGGAAACTTGTTGAACAATGACTTGTTCACTCAATACCATTCTAAAGCTAATTACTAATTTGTTGTGTTTTTGTTCTGGTGGATATTTAATTAGGTTATTTGTTTCTTTCTTTTAAAACTTGTTTCTTGGAAATTTCTTCAACCGTTATGTGAAGAAAAGAACCGTCTCTCGCCCGTTAAAATATGCACTTCTTTGCCGTAATCTGTGTACTATTCAATACAATTGTATAATAAATTTAAAAAAATTGTTATTTTGTACACCAAAATTCAATCATTAAATTAATCATTAAATATTTGTGTGCCAATAAATATATATATATATACACAAAAATATATATATATATATATATATATAATTTAAGTCATTTTTAATATGTATTTTATATTTTAATATATATTTTAGACTAATAATTAATTTTTTATATATACCTAGAATAACTCAGAAATTAATCAATAATTATACACAACCAAGTGTTTTTAACAACCAAGCTCAACCAAGTCACTCAAATTCACGCGCCCCACACCCCCACACACCCCTCATTCGTTTCCCTAAATTTTCGCTCAATTCCTTCTTTCTCTCACAACGTATCAGCGAGGATGGTGGTAACAATGACGACGCCAATGACAGTGGCGATAACGGCGGCAGCAGCGATGGCGACGATGACAACAGAAAAGAAGAAGACACCAATAACAGCGACGGCGAGGAGGAAGACGAGAAAGAGGTGTAACAGCAGACAAGAAGATGGAGTAGATTTGAGTACATTTGAGTGATAACTTCCAATAATTCAAAATCCGTTTCTATTTTCATTAAAAATTCGTTTCTATTTTCATTCAAAATCTGTTTCTGTTTTCATTAAAATCCAATTCAATTTTTGTGAAAATCAAATTTATTTTTTAATTCAAGATCCATTTCTGTTTTCATTAAAAATCCGTTTCTCTTTTCATTAAAAATTCGTTTCTCTTTTCATTCAAAATCCGTTTCTGTTTTCATTAAAAATCCGTTTCTTTTCATCCAAAATCCGTTTCTTTTTTCATCCAAAATCCGTTTCTTTTTTCATGAAAATCCAATTCAATTTTTGTGAAAATCAAATTCATTTTTTTAATTCAAAATCCATTTCTGTTTTCATTCAAAATCCGTTTCTCTTTTCATTCAAAATTCGTTTCTGTTTTTTCAAAATCCGCTTCTGTTTTCATTCCAAATCCGTTTCTATTTTCATTCAAAATCCGTTTCTTTTTTCCTAGAATATTCAATTCAATTTTTCATCAACAACAACGACACTAACAACAGCAACAACGTAAACAATGAAAGAAGATGAAGAAGAAGAGGATAAAGAAGAGAAAGAGAAAGAGGACGAAGAAGAAAAAGACGACAGTGACGGCGACAATGATGCGGCGGCGGCTGCAACGACGATGACGACGGTAGCAGCAAGGAGAAGGAGAAGGAAGTGTTGCAGAAGAAGAAGGAGGAGAGGCATTGCAGAAGAAGAAGAAGAAGAAGAAGAAGAAGAAGAAGAAGAAGAAGAAGAAGAAGAAACGCGTTTGCGTTTTGAATTTGGGGGAGAGTGCCAGCGCGTGTAACGGGTGAGAGTGGGGAAAAATTGCTTAGTTGGACTTGATTAGGGTAAATGCTTGAATGTGATTAATAAAGGCCTATGAGCTGTAACTCATATGGCATTATTTTTCTCAGGTCTCTAATTTAAATTTCTCCTTAAACACCCAAAAAAAACTCTGATTTAATATATATTTTAACTTTTCGGATTTGAAAATTTAATTTATGTAGACAATAGTAAAAGTAACAGTCTCATATTTTTCTTCTTTTAGAGTTTATTGTGGTGGCTTTATATGCAATTATGCAAGAATTAGGGAAAATGTTTAAGTACATATACATGTGTGATGTGTTGTTTAAACACAATTTTTAACACTTATTTTATATTAATAACTAATTTTGTAACTGATTTTTTATAAGCCGCCTATTATTGGAAATGTTTAATTGTGGTCTGTGGATTAGCTGTTCATCCTAAAAACAAAAAATGCATGGACTTTGTAACGGTAGCTTGTTAGGCCATTCATTATTGCCCATTGGAGTCTACTACTCTATGTTATGCATTTATTGGCACATCACATGTCTCGTGTAGTTCATTTTGGGCAAATAGGTATGAATAAATAAATAAAAACATAAATATATTACTTCACCATCCTTTCAAAATTCAAACAAACTCTTGTACACATGGGAAAGAAAAAGAAAGCGGAGCCTTTTGTTAATTTAAATGTAATAAAAAGTTGCAATGTGTGTAATAGATAGAACATGGATCTTGAATGGTTGTTGAGTGTTGACAGAACATGGATTTTGTTTAAAGGAGAATTTTGTGCAAAAATGGTAAAGACGTTATACAAGATACTAGAGAGTAAATATCTTCAATAAAAAGAAACAATACATACAAGAATTTGAACTTTTCTTCGGTTACTGTTAATTGTAATATTGCTTGTTTTTTCAAAAATTCTCCCTATATAGGGCATGCAAATGACTAATACGCCGCATATTAAGTGGATGAATCAGCTAACAGCTATAGCTAACAACTATATCCAACCAAGTTGATTTTATTATGGAGTAGAATTACTCAAAGTATGAATTAATGAAAAATGATGGAGTTTTTTTTCTCCCATCGCGAAAGCGGCTTCCAAACCCAAGGTTGGGGGTACACCTTCAAAATTCTGACGCTTAAGTCCGTCCAGAGGTCCAAGAGATATTATGATTAGTATTAGAATGTATTATTTTTAGGGTTTTGTCCCTGTATTTATATATAGCTACCAGAAATTCGAATAAGAACTTTTAAATTTTTTTCTCCTTTTTCAGGAAATATGATTTAGATAATTTCTTTAGTTGGTTTTATTAGGTATGATATTTTTTCTAGTTTAGCTCATTATAATCTAGGTCTAGATATTGGACTGATATATAACAAGTTATTATTATAAGTTGACTAAATAAAATGAATTATCGTGAAAGATTCCAACAATGCAAATAAAAGGTGAAATAAAGTGTTGAACAAGACAATTAGTTCAAAAAATTAGAAAATAAAATAATGAAATTCATAGTGTGGCGGACACCGGAGGAGATCATAGGATAGTTTTGTTAAGTTTTTTCAGCTAAGATGGGATGTAATTACGAAAATTTTGAGGCTTTATTTGCTTGAGGTGAAGTGGGGAGAAAATTGTTGAGAAGGAGAAAAATATGAGAGAAGTGCATAAGAAAAATGAAAAAAGATGATAGGGCCATAAAAAAATTACTTTCCTTTTGTAAAGAGAAAATTAAACTTTCATAATAGCATTTCTCTTCTCTTCTTTTTTCTTTCTTACTTTCTCTCTACTTATTTCCTTTCACCAAATATAAATTAGAGAAAGATTTTATGATTTGGACTTGCCTAATGTTCAATACTTCCAGTTATGCAAAGTTATTTTTGGAGATTTACTCAAGTATATTATAGCAAGTCAACCTTTGACATGCTCGGATGCTCCTATGTCACATGTTCAAGAGCTTCAAGCCTTCAACTGTGTCCTTGAAAGCTTATTAAAAAAGGTTGCATTGCATGTGCATTATTTGCTTGTGTTGTGGAAAGTACTTTTCCTTTGTTTTTGGGTGACCTTCAACGTGTAGTGTTACCCTATTTTGGTATTTAGTTTTTATGTTTGGCATTTTCGCTCAAATAATTTTAGTTATGAAATATGTAAACTAATTCGATAAAATTATTCGTAATAATAGGGTCATGATATAAATTGATAAAACATGTTTTGAAAAATATTGTCAAATAAATAATAAATACTCAATTTATTTTCTATTTACTTTTCACGTAAAATGATATCCAAAATTAATGAATAAATCAATTTAAACCATAAAAATATAAATTTGATTCATGTTAATCAATTCATCATTTGGATGTAATTTGTTATTAAAAATTTGTTCAAACTCCTTGAAAATTTGCTTAGCACGTACTTGAGATCCTTAATTGATGCAATTTTTAAATATATGTTAATGCATTCACAATGACCATCAATGGAATGGAAGAACTAAACTAAATTACTTTTGTACAAAACTTTGTACAAGCTAAATAATAAGACTAAGTGACCAACACATTAATAGTAAATATTAACTAAAATTAATGTTATCATTTAGTCTAAAATAAGAAGTGATCATCCAATCAAATATATAATAAATAAATCATGTAATTATTTAGTTTTATTAGAGTTTTTCTTATGTTCTGTTATAATTTTTTTTTGTGTTCTATAGGGTTTTTATAGTGTTTTGTTAGAGTTTTTTTTTGTGCTTTAATAGGATTTTCTCTCGTGCTCTATTTTAGAGTTTTTCATACTCATTTGAATTATATAGCAATTAGTGATCTATGACTCTTTAATTGAATATCTCTAAGAAAAAATATTAAAGAATGAGTGAAGGTTTGTTTGAATAGGCTTATTTGGCTCTTTGTCGATAAATCTATTTCATATCGGACAATGAATGCTGATTTTAAGATAATTTGAAGCCGATCTAATAAATTTTTACAATGATAATTCTCTCTCAATTTACTGAGGTGGAAAGCGGCAGCCGTCAATTGGTGCCTAAGAAAACATTAGAGTATTTTGTAGGAATTGTATATCCTACTTTCTCGGATCGGGTTTTATATGTGAAACCAACAATCGATCTCAAATGGTGGAATATATTCCTTTAGTTTTGATAAATGGTTTCTACATAATCCTATAGAGTACTACAGAAAAAACTATCCACGACTGTCTCCCGGTGCGCCAACACATCTTCGAACCACATCTCCTACAAATTATTCTTGCCTCCGTCATTAAAATCAACCTTGAGTTTCAAAGATGTCACATTTCTTAATCTTCTTCTTTTTTAGTATCTTTAATTTCTTTTTAAGTTTATTTAATATTTATATCTTTAAATTTTATGGAAATCCCACTTTCTCATTTCTTGGTTGTCCAAGTTGAAATCCAACTTATATGTATTTATTTTTTCTATTAAGTGAAATAAAATATAATTATTTTTTATTAAAAAAAATCATGTAATCATCATCCGGTCTAAAATAAGTGGACATCCAAATATATATATATATAGATGTAATCATTCAGTCTTAGACCACCAAATCCTGCAATAGATAAGCTGATAAACTGTAATTCAAATGATATTTATTTTCTTTCCTTAATAGAGATTTCCAGTTCAAGCCTCTCCCAAAAATTAAATTAAGAAGGATATATTTTAGGAATTACATTGACTTGGATATATTGTGTATACTAAGAATGCGTCTATTTATAAAGATTGGACACAGAGATGGACATAAAGACAAATTTTAAAATTGTTTAAACATGAACAAAGATATTATCTTAGCTATTCTCGGTCCTCTAGACCAGCTTTTAACGATTCAATTAATAGAATTAAACATCGGTTGGCTAATTGGAAGGGCAGATTACTCAATAGGGTCGGAAGATTGTGTCTTATAAAGTCAGTGACTTCTTATATTCCTGTTTATAATATGCAGGTTTCCCTTTTCCCTTCCTATGTTTGTAATGAAATTGATTCTATTCTTAGACAACTCCTTTGGAAGGGACAAATTGGGGAACGTTGTTTGAATTTGGTAAAATGGTCCACTATAGTTACTCCTAAGAGATTTGGTGGCCTGTCCGTGATACTTGGTGTATAAACATGGCGCTGTTAGGGAAACTTGTGTGGCAATTGTTCCACCATCAGGACAAGCTGTGAGTTCGAATAATGCTATCTAAATATCTCCCTCATTCTTGTATTGCTGATTTGAATTTCAGGGCTCCAATCAGTGCTTTTAGAATCTGATTTGATATTGTCAAAGTCAAAGACAATTTTATCGATGGTTACTCTTGGTGTACCGGTCCTCTTACACAATCTTTTTGGTTTGACTCTTGGATTCCGAAAGGATTGTTAGCCCATGTTGTCCCTTTTGTCCATATCTCTAATACGGATCTAAAATTAGATGATTTTTGGAAACATGGCCGGTGGAATTTGAGCTCTTTATATACCATGTTACCATCTAATTTCATTGATTTCATTAATGTTGTTCGGCCAGGAGCTAATACAAGCTGGAATTGGGTGCCTTCTTCTAGCAATGGGTATTCCACAAGAAGCGGTTATGATTAGTTATTAAAGAGAAAGGTTGCTTGGCAAGAGAATGAGAATTGGCTTTGGCTTTGGCGTCTACAAATCCCGGAGAAGATAAAGATCTTGATTTGACTTAGTTTAAATAATGGCCTGCTGACAGGTGTTTTTCGTTTCCGAAGAAATCTCACTTCTAATGTCATGTGTTCTCGTTGCAATCTTGCTCCAGAAGACATCGATCATTGCCTCCGTTTATGCTCTAATGCTGCACTCGTTTGGAATTGTTTGAAGATTAATTGGTTTCTCTCCTTTAGATCAGGTCCTTGATTTAGCAAGTTGGATCCGCAAGAATGTGAGGCAACAGGAATTTCTCTTTGCAGCTGCTCTTTGGTGGATTTGGCGAGACCGCAGCAACGATTATTTCAACGATAATGATCCTTGGAGTAAAGATAAGGTGATTTATTTAATTCGCCATGCTGCCCGTGACTTTTCATCTATTTTAACTAGCAATGATTCTATCTATTCTTCGTCTGATTTGTTAAATTGGAAGTGTCCTCCTTCTCTTATTTTTAAGATAAATTGTGATGCAAACCTTTCAGAAGTTAATCGGTTAGCTGATTTTGGGTGTCTCATTCGTGACTCGTTAGGTCAATAGATTAAGGGTTGTTATGGAGCCATCCCCTTTGATACTGTTTTGCGGTGCGAGCTTTTCGCAATTTTGCGGGACTTGATTCTTGCTTGGGAAAACGGTTGCAAAGTTGCTGTGTGTGAGACGGATTGTTTAGACACCTTTTTTTTTGTTACTCAAGAGTATAATAACCCAAATCAGAGTCATTTTGATCTATTAGACAAGATTAAAGAAGTGTTGTTGATGAATTGGATTGTTTCAATTTTGCTCATTCAGCGCACTACTAATAAAGCAGCAGATTGTATGGGTAAGAACTCGGCTAAATATTAGCATGTCTACACGGAGTGGTTTCAACCTTGCCCTGTGCTCCAGAGAATAATCTCAGAAGAAATGGCTATTTCTCCTTAGTACTTTTTTTTTTTTTTTCAGTCACAAAAAAGGAAAACATTATATTTTGAGATAATGTATTTTTTTTTTTCATTTCTTACACGAAGTTATCAATTATGTTATTTGGTGTTTCATAACAAATTAATTATGAGATAGGTTTGGGTGTTCAATTAGTCTATAGAAAATATATATGAATATATATATAATTATATACACAACAAAATACTGTACATAAAAAACTAAAAAAAAAGTTTAGTTAATTATTGACTGTTTTTTTAATAGTTACCAATATCTTTTCATATGGATATATGTATTATTTAACTAATTTTAAATGTATATTTAACATGTATATTTTATGAAGAGAAAAATTTAGTAATCATAGTTTTTAAGCTATAGGTAATCATATTTAATTTTTTTATTTTGGCTTTTATTTCTATTTATAGATCACTATTGAATTAAATATATAATATTAAATATTATTAATATATATTTATGGATTTTATTTATATAAATTATAAATATTAAATTAAATATGATAACTTTTGATCATGATTACCAAGTATTACTCTTTATAAATATACATGATACATGATTTAGTATTTTATGTAGATTTTTTTATAATTAATAGTTTTTAGAACATCTACAATAAAGTATTTTTTAGAAATTATTTTTCACAATTACAGTATCAATCAATCAAATTAATTTAAAATAAAGATGTGCCATGAAATACATAAACTTGATATTATTATGAGTAAGCTGAAGCAATATTATTTTAGAGACATACCAATTAAACTCTCTCATTCATTGTATTCACATAGGCTTCCTTCTATTCGAACAATATGAGTATGTATTGGTGGATTCCAACCGGTGATGATTGTATATTTTGATTGTTAGTTGAAGGTTTTGATTACTTATTTTATTTTCTTATTATTAGTAGTTCTGTTAGCTTGCTCCATTCATCAACTAGTTTTTGAAAATGATAAAAGCAAAAAAGAAAAAATTGTATTTAAATATGTACTCAACTTTTATATTTTATTATTTAATTTGTTACACTTTGTTTTCATACTTTATAATATTTATTCATCATCTTCCAATTAATTTGATAGACAAATAACAAAAATTAATTTAACATCAATAATTTTTTTAATTACTTATAAATTCTAATCTTTCTCATAATCCAAATACTTAAGAAAATTTAAAAAAATGAAATAAAAATAAGATACAAATTATTGAATTAAAATTAAATTCTAAGGATAAAATTGATATATCAAATTTAGATTCTAAAATATAAAAAATATTCAATTTATAAATAAATTCCTAAAATATTTGGAAAATATTCAATTTATAAACTTATAAATAAATATTCAAAATATTGGTATTAAAGTTAATATGATATTTTAATTAGAATGAAAACATTTTACATAAAATTTATGCTTTTAAAAATGTTAAATATAAAAAATTCTAAATATTATAATTTTAACTAAAGAAACAACTTCTAAAAAATGTTGCATTTTTTAAATTATTCTCTTAAGAAAAAATATGAATCAAATTAATCATCCTACTTATTGGATCACGTATTACAAAATAATTGATTAACATTGTTACTAAAATGATACATCATTCAATAATACGGTGACATATAATATTTAAATATATGATTGTATTTGAGTGACTAACACGAAAAATAAAAAAAAATTGAACTAAAATAAGAAAAAAAATGAGTAATATCAATAACCAATAGAATATTAACTAAATAAGTTTATAGAAAGAAAAACACAATATATAAAAATAGTAAAAAATAAATGGATTATGCTAGGTGTATATTAAAATATTGGTTACCTAAAATTTCTCATACCCAAATTTCCTCCTATATATAATACACATTGAAATACAAAATACATATTAAAATACTTGTGTTTAATTTTAGTGTACAAATAGAATTATTAAAACAAATCATTCATATTAAACATAATACTTTTTCTGTGACAAAAAAAAACATAATACTTTTTGAATTTGAAACTACAATATGGCATGCATTTAATATTTTCATTAACTCGCCAAAAATCTTTTAATATTTTCATTAAGAATCCGATGCCAATAAAAAGAAACCAAATTAAATGCCTACTATTGGTTTAATGTCATGATGATTTTCATACCAAAAAAGTTAACCTTTATTTATTTAGACGTAGCTTTTGCAAAAATAACCATTTACGTGAATGGAGAAAAATAAATAGTATTTGCATTATTTTCTTAAAAAAATTAAGATTACATTTACTTTGTATTTTTATTTTCAAAATTTTATGAAAAAATAAAACATAAATTCATTTTCTACTGTTTCTTATTCTTTCATAAAATTTTAAAAATAAAAAATAAACTAAATATTTGAATCCATCCGTTAAAGCATATACGTCAAACCTTGAACCTTGAAAGGGGAAGAAGATAAGCTGAAAAGAAGGAAAACGGAAAACTCACTGACTAAGTAGTAACGGCGGTGTGACAGGGGTGACGTGTCGTGCGGTGTCGACCACCAAAGCCTGTGATATAAATAACGACGCCATTCCTTTTTTTGATTTTTCAGTCAAAATCAAAATAATACGGACACTGCACACCTCTTTCTTAGGGCGGGAACCCAAAATTATTATTAATTATTTTTTTTTTTCACTCACAACCCCAACAGCTACGCTGCACCAAAAACCGAAGAAACCTCTTCCTCTTCTTCTTCATTTCTTCTTCATGCTCTTATTCTCTCGATTTTCTAGGGTTTCCTCTTTGTGGTTTCAATTTCAATTTGCAGTGCTCACTGACTAAGCAACAATGAGTTTTCGTAAGGGCGCTAAGGTTTGGGTCCAGGATAGGCTTGATGCTTGGTTACCTGCCGAAGTTGTTGACTCCGGCGGCGGCGGCGGTGGCGGCGGAGTCAACAGTGGTCGTATTCAGCTCTTGACTGACTCCGGCAAGAAGGTTTGTGAGAGTTACTGATTCATTAGTCACGTGTTTGTTCGGTTCTGTTGCTTGTTTAGGTTTCAGAACAGCATATGATGTTAATTTTCAGAATTTCAGTTGATTATTGACGAAGTAAAGAGAAATGATTATTGTCATAACTTATTCTTCTGAGTCACTGAATTTTTTTTGTTGCTAGTTCAAAATTGAACGGAGGTTCAGGTGTGTAAGTGTGTGTGGATTATTTCCTGTTTTTTTTAATTTGTTTTTAGGTTTAGAAAAGCTAATTATCTTGACATATAGATTTTTGGAGAAAAAAGTGATTTTTCCCCCCACAAAAATAAGCTATTACCTTGGATATTGGTGTATTCCTTATTGTTTGTGATGGTGGTGCAGGTTTTTGCTACACCAGATAAGCTGTTCCCGCGGGATGCGGATGAAGAAGAGCATGGTGGAGTTGAAGACATGACTAGGCTGGTTTACTTGAATGAGCCAGGGGTGTTGTACAATCTTCGAAGGAGATATGCTCTCAATGATATCTATGTGAGTGAGGGGTTAAATTTAATGGAACTTATTATTTTCTGGATGTTCAAAATAATGAATTTGGTTGAGAGTGTAGGCATTTGGAATTATATAGAGGGTGTTTGTTAAGATGAGTTCGACATTGGGGTAGCTACATTGGCTAAATATGTTTCTGCCCCTATTAAGCGAGGACATATCATGGCCTCATGGGACAGCGACATGACAAGAGAACTCGAGGATATGACAATTTTAGGGTTTAGCCGTTTAGGGTAAATTAAAAATTAATAAAAAGTTAACAGATAGGTATAAATCATCAATTAAAGAGAGAAATAATGATTTAAAAGCTAGCAAAATAACCATAAGCATAATAAATTTTGTAAATCTAGTTTGGTGGATGTGGATTCTTGAAGAATATATGACGTGTTATATGGTCGTTGTAGATATGGCGACGACTTTTGAAGTCTAAGTTCTTAAATATTCTCTATGGGTTATCAATGTAACTCATGTTTGGAATGTAACTTAGGCATTGGGTTGCCTATTCTCGATGAGTCACTTTCAAATGCCTAAGTTAGTTTATATTATGTAGTTTTAAAATCTGCATTTTCCATTTTGGTGACTATGACTCCACTAAATGGATTTGACTTAGTTTTAACACAGCTGTTGTTGCCAATATTAATTATTGATTATGAACATACCCCCCTTCTACTGTGACAGTCATTTAATGCTTTTTCCCCCTGATTTTTTTTCTTATACAGACTTATACAGGAAGCATTTTAATAGCTGTTAATCCCTTTACAAAGCTTCCTCATTTGTATGAAATCCATATGATGGAGCAGTATAAAGGAGCTCCATTCGGTGAGCTTAGCCCACATGTTTTTGCTGTTGCAGATGCATCTTATAGGTTAGTACGCAATTAGTGTATTTGTTTTTTTTTTTTTTTTTTTAATTTGTTTTTTAGTTTATTTATTTTTGGCTGGTCATGATTCAGGGCAATGATGAGTGAAGGTAAAAGTCAGTCTATCTTGGTAAGCGGTGAAAGTGGTGCTGGGAAAACTGAGACAACAAAATTAATTATGCAGTATCTTACCTTTGTTGGTGGACGTGCTGCTGGTGATGATAGAACAGTTGAACAACAAGTTCTGGAAGTAAGCTATCCTTGAATTCAATCACTCATGAGTTCATCTGTAGGTCCACTTTGAAGTTCCAATTATTGTTTATGTGTCAATATGGAAACTAATTTTACATTTTCATTTCTCAGTCAAATCCACTTTTAGAGGCATTTGGTAATGCAAGGACAGTCAGAAATGACAATTCAAGGTGAACTTGGCTCTGCATTGTTTGCTTATTTATTTTACGTGACTACCTGCCTTTTACCATAGATTCCATCTCTAGATTTTCTAGCTTTTGTTTTCCCTCTTTATAACTTGTCTATAGTCCCAGTTTAAGATAAGATGCGATGGTTGTTTTGCTTAGCTGATCCTATCTTGTTGTAAGAGGAAAACCCTTAATTCTGGTTGTTTGTAATGTTGTGTTTGTCCTTCCCCCTTCGCTGGTCCAGCCAACATTTGAATCTATTCAATGTGTCCAAGACAGTGGAAATATATGGAAACAAATTGTATTATGTATTATATGGAAATGTCATTCCTTTTTTGGTATACTAATCTCGAGTTCTAGTTAATGTGCCATGGATGCTTAAAATTTCAAAAGGTGCAGAATGCAGCGTAGAAAAAAGAAAGTTTTATGGGATTCATAGCCTCTGATGCCTATTATAAGGGATTTCTGATTCAGAACCAATGAAGTTAAGGGATGGTAGTTATTGAAGTTTGTAAGATTTAAATTGAGACTAAGACTTAAGTGGGTGAAAGGCATCACTTAAATTCTTAGATTTAAATTTAGAATAGACTTCCTGGCCAAGAATTTTCCAGAAATTGTTAGGTTGAAGTATATGGCAAAATTTGATAGGAATATCTTAAATACTTTGACCACTCATGATTTCTATCCAATCACTCAAAATTTGCTGTGTGCCAATTCTATTTGGAAAAACTTTCGCGCATTACATAATGGCTTGTGTAGCAGTGGTCAAGAAAATTTTTCCATGAGTATATTTGATGCTCAATCATGCAGCCTGTATGTTTTTGGTGATTCCAGTGGTGTATGTTCTTATGCAAATTGTGACTACTGTGGTGCCTTTTCAAATGCTCTTTATTTGAAACTATTACTGCCCAAAGCCTCATGTTATTACTGTCTTTTTTGCTGCAGTCGTTTTGGGAAGTTTGTTGAAATTCAGTTTGATTCAAGTGGTAGAATATCTGGTGCTGCAATTAGAACATACTTATTGGAAAGATCACGAGTAGTGCAGATAACGGATCCAGAAAGAAATTATCACTGTTTTTATCAGTTGTGTGCATCTGAAAGGGTATTCAATTTATTTTGCACACCCATTTCTTGATTTCTGTTTGGGGTCAGCATCGCAGTATAATGCGATACTTTGCATGGCACATGTGCAGGTTATGGTTTTCATACTTCCATGATCAATCAAAGTATTAATTTTTAATTTTTAATGCTTTATATTTGGGGTGCCTCATTTTAGGATGCAGAAATGTATAAGCTAGGACATCCAAGCCACTTCCACTATTTAAATCAAAGTAAAATCTATGAACTTGATGGTGTAAGTAATGCTGAAGAATATGTGAAGACGAGGCGGTCAATGGATATTGTT
>JASCZI010272282.1:0-16296 GCA_036250425.1 Stylosanthes scabra
AAAAATATATATATATATATATATATATATATATATATATATATATATATATATATATATATATATATATATATATATATTCTTGTCACTGTATGGTTGTGGTTGTAACTCTGGAAGTATGAGCCTTAATTGTTATTAGTACATAAACCAATAACATATATAAAGATATCACATGCATGGAAGTAGCTAGGATGGTATTTGAGCAAATAGGATAGTTTAGTTACTATAGAACCAGCTATCACTAAAATACTTCTGGAGGGTAGGGCTAATTGGAGTGAAAAGGGTTTTATATGAGATGGAAAATAAAAACTATTAGCCCCATGAGGGTCTCAACCAGATTTATGCAGGATAAGTAACAAATAAAGTATTTATATTATAGCAAAAATATGTGTCTCGTCATTTATATTTGCTCATAGCAATTGAAATTCATTGATGAGAAGGGGTTAGGAAAAGTTTGAACCAAATCTCTATAGTAATGAATATAAACGCAATTGAAATTTTTTGTTTTTTAGAGAAAAAGTTAATTGTCATAGTTTTTTAATTATATGTAAAATTTTTTATTTTAATTTTTATTTCTATTTATGAATTATTATTGAATTAAATACATAATATTAAATGTTATAAATATATCATTATATATGAATATTATTTATATAAAATTAAAAATATTAAATTAAATATGATAATTTTAAAATTTGGATACGTGTTATTATTTTTCGTATTGTATTGTGAATTCACATGTAATAATATTGAATTAAAAACAATAGTTTTTTCAAGTTTGAATGCATCTCTTGCAGCTATATTATTTATTTTATTGATGAGAAATAAGACTAGAAAGGAGATGATGGATTTGTTTCTCGTGTCTCTCTTCCAGATCTCAAATGTTGAACTTTGAACTAATAGTTATTTTTCCATTTTTTGATTTCTTCAGCTAATTAATAATAGTAAAGTATTAATTACTATCAGAATAGAAATTCATCACCTTCATAGCTCGCTTAATCAATGATATATTTACTACCAAATGATTTGGAACTTTGTGGAAGAACACGGTTTTACAGAAATCAATGAGCTGTCCTAATTATTTATTCTTCGAAACAAAAGTTGTCTCTTCATAAATCAAATTAAATTTTCATATATACTAGCTCTGCTAGTAACTAAAAAAATAACAAGTTGCAGTATGAATTTACAGCCATTGATAATCCAATAACTTTTTCTGCTTCCTTCTTCTTTATTTCTTTTTTTAATTTTTAATTTTTGAAACAATTAAATCAAATGCTGTCACTAGTCATAGACGAGATAATATATTATATATGCCTTAGAAAGGAGATATTAGAACAGCAATCTTAGAGAAATTAAAATGATATAATAAATCTTGATTTATTTTATGTGTTACATACAGATTTTATTAGATATATTCAAATAATAATGTTATCTCATAACGACATAACCTAACTCAATCAAAGTTAATCAAAATTCAGTGAAATTTTTATTTTAAAAGGGGCAGGAAAAAAAAAATCTACGCTGCAAATCATTGCTAGCTAGCTCCTATAAACATGGAAAAGTTTCCTACTTTTAATTGAGAGAGACATGAACAAGAGCTGAATTACTATTCTTTTTTTTTTTTTTGGTGTCTAATTACTATTCTTTTTTAATTTGATATAAGTATTTATGCATTTTATACTTTTACAACAAATGCTTTCGAAATATAATATTTGACCAAAATATTTAGAATTTAATTTTTCGTGGTCCTATTCTAATTTTGCTTCCGATTCCTCTTTTTCATTATTTTTTTTATTTTTTCTTTTTCTTTTTCTAGTGAAACAAAATTGAATGAAAACGATTTATTTGGGCATATATCATATATTATATGTGCCAAGAGCAATTGACGCACCGACACAAACTAAATGCAGCAAAATGGCACTAGGTTTAGTTGCAATTTAAAAATACATAAATAATTATTTAAGAGAGATCTTAATAAAGAGTATAGTTTTTTACCCCACATCCACTTTTTCATATCTAATTTATAACGCGTTTCTGACAGAACATTACATTATAATTTGTCACGGACTCTCTTATTTGATTATAATTGAGTAATAGTAATAAAAATAGTAATAAATTATAGTCATAACCTATAAACAATTCAATAGGAAGATTTTAAGACCATAATTTAAGTTTTTCTTGTTTTCTTAAGTATCCAACTTAACGACCTAACGATAATGCTATTTGTATACCTATTTTGGCCAAATAAATCATTTATTTTTATGTTGCATAAAGACTATTTCGATATCAAATAACAAAAAAAAAATAGCACCGAAATGAACTTTTATTTGATATTAAAATAGCATTTTATTTGAAACCTCCAATTCTAATTGCTAAGTATTATTATTCTACATGGTTTGCACGCATAAGGTGAGATTCAAATTCCTAACACTTACTTAAGCGGACTAGTCAGACGAACCCAAATTGATTCGCCCACACTTATATATTAAGGATTAACAGTCTTTGGTCTTACGCAAACTGGGCTTAATAGTTGGTTTACATTTCAACTTGGGCTTATTGGGCTTAAAAGTAAATTTGTTTAAGAGCAGCAGTATTTAATATAAATTTATTGACTCGTATCCAAAAAAAAAATTTATTGACTTAAACCAAACATTTCATAAGTATAAAAAAAAAAAAAAAGAAAAACAACATTTCATAAAATTGTATCTTATATTATGATCAGAGGTGTGATTGGAGATGGCACATAGATGTGCTTCCCAAACAACCACATCGAATTCAAATGTTGGCTTTAGAAGGTGAGTTTGTAGTGTGTTTTGTGATGCTAATTAGAGATTGTCTAATATATCTGGAAAAAAAAAAGTCTCTTCTAATATATATATATATATAAGATTAAAATTCTGGAAATTAAAGAGATATAACATATAAAGCTCATAGTAAAATTCACTATGAAAATATCAACTACAATATTGTTATAAACAATATCATCATATCTTGAACATGAAGAGTGACTTTAATTAACAATTAAAAACAGCAGAAGAAACCCTGAATTCATAGGAGCGGCCAGCAGGAGCAGAACTATCATAGACATAGTAAAAGCTTTCCTTAGCAAGCAATGGCTTCCCATCCTTAACATTAATGCAATTGGCCACATTATCAAGCTCCATCTACCAAAATTGTCACAAACAATGTTAATTTTAGAGGCATTGCAATTGGTGCACATGTTTGTGATCTTAACTTTGTATGTTGAATATGCAAAGGGGTAATTGGGATTGTACATTGGTTCTTGCCTTATATTTATGTCTCTCTCTTTGCACTTCTTATTAGTGCCATTGCCATCCACTCCTATAGTTCCTCTACCTGCATTACAAATTATTACAAGATAATGTTGCAAACAGAAACAAAAATAATTTCACATCCTAGCTAAAATTTTTGGCTTAATCGTAATACGTTTGATTCAACAATTAGTTCATCCATGTAATTAATTAACACCAATACAAATGTTTTTCATATCTAGCAGATTATTTTTCATATCTTCACTGTTTTTCTCTTGATTATAATATGGAAAAAAATCCCTAAAAAATGACTAATAATTACACGCAACATAGCACAAAGGATAAACAAATTAATAAGGATCAAACAAAAGTGGAACATGGATAACATATGTATATGGTGATTTAAATTCCTCAACGCACCTATGAGAAAAGAGAACATTCCAAGGAAGAATAAAAAGGATGAAACCAAACTACACATTTTTACTAACTGCTATAGAAAATTGAAAATATGCTTTTGGAACTTATATAGAATATGACTTAACCTAATAAGATTAATGATTCCAGCCTTAGAAACAAGTGAGAAAATAAGATGATGACAGTTAGGTATTGTGGCATTTAAAAGCAAAACCTGCATTTATATGAAATTAAATACAAAGCCAGAAGTTAACGGTTTATGAATTCTCGCATAGTAGTTACAAAAAGAAAGCAATTAGTTTCCTATCCTTCAACTCAGCAAATTGAGGACTAATTCATTGCAATTCGAAGTTTCATTTAAGAGTTTGTCGCTGACTATTGGGTTGTTGCATGCACTTACGGGATTCGAATTCCCGACACTTTGCTTAACGTACTAGTGAGCTAACCACTGAACCAAACCAATTTAGTTTTCCATCGTCTAATCAAACTCTCGACAGTCTCGACTGCTAATGGGAGAGTCAAAACATTCTTTAGAGCTAAAATTATTTTAAAATAGATTAAATTACAATTTACAATTTCAGTCCATCATCTTAATAAACTAAATGGCATACTAATACCAATATTTAGGGCATATTACACCTAGTTTTTAAGTTACACATACACACGTATATTTATCAACATGAAAGTTCTACAACATCATTGACAAGTTCGTGTAGTAAAAGATCCAAAATTTTGTGCTCAAACACAAAACAAATTTCCTCAAAATCCTCATGAACATGCTTTGTTGTGCAATCTAACTCTCTTATATCCTTCTCTATCATTGTGCAAAGTTTCAAAAATAGTTCTGAGTAATATTCTACTTCTCCGTTGATGTCAATGTTGGCATAAGCACCACCATTTTTGTTACTTCTTGTGCCTTCAATTCCATCGCTTGAGGATCTTAATGGTGAAGGTTTCCACTTTGTGTTTGAAGCCAAGGGTAGTGTAGCATCTGCAATAATAATAATAGCACATATATTCAATTAAAGTTGATTGCAACACTTTGCCAAAAGAAATATTATTTGTTCTTTTTTAATTGTATATATTTTAAAAAAATATTATGATAGATAAACATATGATGAGAGATACAACGAATTTCTTTTGTATAATCTAAACTTAAGAGTATAAAAAAATATCTAAACTTAAAATATATAAAAGTACAACTTAATTTTGACATGATGATCATGTAAAATGATTTTACATATACATCAGATTAAATATCGCTGCATTAGTAGAAGGAAAAAATAAATACTTTTCATATCTACTCAATGAATGATCATTTAATAAAAACAAAAATAATTAAAAAAATGTGTAAAATTTATATTATTAATACATTAAAATTAAATTCATAATAAAATATTACAAATGATATTTTTCATTTGCAAATGAATGTATATATCTTTTATTTTATTATTTAATAAATTCCCTAAAAATAATTAATAACAAAGTGTGATACAAAAAATAATATGATGACAAAGAACATCTGATAAGTAATCATATACCGTAGTCATAATTAGTTCACTAAATTGGTTAATGGCTCTTACCCTTAAGTCTTAAAAATCTTGTAAAGGATACTTGTTTAGAAGGTTAAAAAAAATAAATAAATAAACAAATAAATATATTTATGATTAATAACACCAAAATTTTTAAATAGTTTTAATTTTATCTTCTTAACAGGCAAACCATATCCTTAAAATATTAATTTCAAACTATTTCTTTAACGAAATTAAAAGTGATGAATATAAATGGAAAAAATAAAAAGAGTGGAATTGAATAAACAAACCTATAGAATTTGTTCCATAGAGGGAAGTACAATCATTGACATCAAGAACTGAAATTGGACTGAGATTTTCTGAGTCACAATCACTCTCTATCTTCTTTGGTATTTTCTTCTTTCTCATCTTGTTTTTGAGGTTTGATTCACCAACAAACTCTTTCTTATACTTGCTTTGCAACAATGGAGAGCAAGAACTTGTGCTTGAACCACAATCTCCATTACCATCACTACTATATCTATAACCATAATAACTCTTGGAAGAACATGAAGAGACACTAGAACAATCTTTATCTTCACTTTGCTTTCTAACCTTTCTTCCATTCTTGTTAGAATTAGAAGGAACCCTTCTAGGCTCATTCTTCAACTTTGAAATCTTCTTGTTCTTCCTTTGATTCCTTTCCCCTGTTTCCTTGCTCTGTTTCTTCCCCTGTTTCGATTCTTTCGTCAACCCCGGTTCAAATGTCCTCAATTCGCGTCGAGCTTCATGGTCCTTATTAACCACATTGCAATCCCAATGATGAAACACAACAAGATCATGGTCTTGTTTTTGTTGACCCTGAACCAATGCCGACGCCGGAACCTCGCGAAACGAGGCCGAAGTCTTCGCCCGGCGGTGGAAACTTTCTTGGCCCACATCGAAATTTAGCAAGTAGTCCACAAAATTCACTGACCTGCTCCTTAGAACTGAATCTTGGGAGTGACATTTCATCAAACAGTTGGTGTTCGGAATTGAATCCAACCCCATTAACCTTGCCACCAATCCAGGGGTAGAAGCAGCAAAATCTTCATGGATCAATGCATCATTTTTCTTGAAAATTGAAGGCACATTTTCAGATTCATCTTGAGATGGATGAACTGGAGGACTAGTTCCAGTTCCAGCACATAGGATCACACGCAAGAATCCAGAGAAACACCCAGGTTTTGGTTTTTCTTGTTTGGCCATAACAAAGTTTGTGAATTTTGTTTCTGCAATGGAAAGTGATGTTGGTTTCAATAAACGATGATGTTTTTTTCAATGTTGGAGGGTGAAAACTGAAAAGTGTGATTATGAGTTATTAAATAGAATTTGGTTTGGTGAGTTAGAAAATGGGTCAATGAGTTCACACTAGATTGTGATGCTTTTTGCCATGGTGTAAGATTCTTGAATGCTTAATATATCATTTTTAGGGTAGCTTGCAAAAAGAGAAAGATCTTTCTTAACTATAAGAATTTGATTTGAAGTCATTATTATATCACTAAGTTGTACTAATTAACAGTGTGAATCCAATATATGTAGATATGGTTAGAGATTGAATAATAAGATAACTGTAGAGTAGATATATTATGAGAGAATTTATTTCATTTTTAATTTTCCTAAAATTAGTGGCAATAAAGGGAAAAAATGAGAGTTAGAGATATAATTGATTTGTTCTTTTGCCTACAAATAACTTATGAATATTCTTATAAATTATGATAGACAAAATAAATTTAAAAGTATGTTGTAGCTTCAATACAACGACCAATATAAAATCAATAAATTTATCTAAACTTTTGTGTATCAAAAATAAAAGAGTTATAAAACTTGTGTTAGAATATACTTAAGATATTATATATTAATATAATATTTAAATTAATTTGATATTCAAATACCTTATTATTATGATGATATACAATAAAAAGTACTTATTTATAGAATAATAATACAATCTGATTATAATAACAAATTAGCTTAATGTAAAATTAAATAAACTTAAAATAAATAAAAATATATTTATTACTATTTTAATATATTTTAAATATATTCTAACAACTTCATCGAATGAATATTCATTCCTTTGTATGATGTTAAAATAATGAATAAATTCTAAACTTGATGGCCTAATAAAGCAAGCATGCATCTATGAAAAGAATTTTTCTTAGGCATGATAGGGGGTGTAGTACGGATGAGGAGGAGGAGGAGGAGGGTATGAATAGACATTGTCACATTGACTCAAAGTTGATCATACATAAATTAGTCCAAGTGTTATGTAAATAAATAATTCATTTAATTTAATGGTCCCCATGGATCTTGTGTTGTGCTGTGTGTGGTCCAATGTGGACTTAAACCGTGTGAATGTTGCTTTGCCATTTTGTAAATTGTAACCTAAAAAAATTTAGTGCCGTAGTTGTTGACTTTTATTAAGGTGTGAGAAAGCGATGTGGTCCACATTAAGAAACGCCATGCCTGGATTCTGTTACTACTTACTGTTCTTATGAAGAATAGCACCGACTTTCTTGACTCTTCTTAATTTCTTATACACACACCTAGGTTTGGGGGATTGTGTTGTGTAATTTGTAGTTACCCAATTTTATGTTAAACGGCATAGTTTTTCAAAACTAGGCCCTATTAAATGTGAGTGGAAAATAGAAATATCTCTAAAATTCATGGTAAATGTAACAGATTTTGTAGCCATACCCAACTTTTATTTATCCAAAAATGGCTTAGCTTCCGATAAAAGTTTAAGAATACTAGTTGAAATTTAATAGAATTAGATGAGATCAGCGACTAACTTGAGTTTTTTTTATTTTTTTTATTTAATTTTTATGGCACTAGTTGTTCTAGTTCTGGTGATTAGCATAGAAATAGTGTAGGCAATGTGATGTACAATATTGGTTGTGTAGAAATTGCTTGTTATGATTTCTTTGGATATAATTTTTTAGTTTTTTTTTTTAAAAAAAGTCATGACCAATTTTTGTTATATAATTTTTTTTAAAATGAAAATTGCTAGCAATGATTTTTCTTTTATGAAAATTTATAGAAATAGCCACGGGCGATTTTCACCATGAAAACGTTAATTTTTTTTTGTGAATTATAGGGGGAAAAGCCATTAACTTGGGACGGTAGCAATACTGGAGAATCAACAGTTCAACACATGATTATCTAGAAAAATAAAATAAAATAAAATCCAACGTAAATTTAGTTACTGTGTGCGATCTCAAGTCTCAACAGACAACAAGTTCACACTAGATCGGATTTAGTTGACAGGGTAATACGTGTAGGTTATTATTATTATTATATTTTTTTTCACAATTCTGACAAAAGGAAATCTGCTTCTGAGTTTATGCTGGCTCTTTAGTTAAACAAATTCTTTTCTGGGTCAATTTCAGTGATGTTTTAGGGTTAAACAATTAAAAAAGGAGAATCATGTGGTTTCTAACTTTGACCCACCAAGTCACCAACCATTCCTGTGAAGTGTGAAGTTTGAACAATGTAGGATTATGTCATCAAAGTGTTATGACATTGTCCAATGGCATTATTAATTTGTTGTTTACCTTGGGTTAATGTTCTTTGAGCAGCAAAAACATTCATTTGTAAGTATCCATAACACTTTTGAACGCCACAATAATTTTTAAGAGATACTCATATGAAGAAATTTTCATATAATCTAAATTGTTAGATAATTTAATTAAACATAATTGGTCGGAAGATATCAACTCATTTAATATTTCACAATATCCTAACTTTGTTTTAGCTGGTGAAAGAGAATTTTCAACGTGTGTGCACAAGATTGTACTTGCAAAGTTACATTAGTTTGTTTAAAACTCTTTTTTATTTTATCATATTTTTTTGTTTTCCACTACCTCCTTCAGCCCGGCAAGCTAAGAACAAATTTGTCACAGATCAAAGCTCAATTTAAGAATTTTTTGTTGACCAATAAATTACTCGGTGCATAAGACAGGATCCAAATGTGAATATTTAACCAATACATCAACCTGACATTTTTTTTTCTTTTAGTTAGGTGAATACGTTCCTTTATGTTTTTGGACATAATACGTTCCTTTTTTTGGTATAGAAACGAGCTAAAGCCCAGCACATAGTACGTTCCTATTTAGAAACTTGATCCTCTTTTTGTATTTTGGTCATAGATCCTTATTCTAATATAGTTTTTGGTAAGGGATCCGTATTCTTTTTAAGTTTTTGGTCTGAGATTCTCAAGCTTATAATTAGGCTGCAAAACTTAATGCACAATAATGGGTTTAGGCCCAATTGCAACATTAAAACAAAAAATCACAACCATGTCTTTACCAAAGTTGAAATTTCTTGTTACTTATATACTGTACGGTGTTGGTCAAAGGCATACGGTTTTTTTCCTCGATTTGAAAAAAAAATTGTTTTTTAGATCTTTTCTTACAAAATTTTAAGTATAAATTCTTATACATTCGAAATAAACCAATTTAAAAAAAGAAAGTCTCCATAGCTAATATTAAGGAGATAATAAAAAGCCAATATTATTTTTTCTTCTTTTCTCTTTTTTTTTTACCACCCACTATTTCCCTAATTAGTAATTACACTTAGGGATGGGAATGGGCCGAGCCGAGCCAAGCTTTTACTTAAACGACCTTGGTCCATGTTGTAAATATATGGCCCAAGCCTAGGCCTATTACCCATTATAGACTTTTTTTTAGGCTCGAACCCGGCCTGTTTAAAATCCCGTCAAGCCCGCGAGCTTATCTTAGATTATGTTTCATGAATTATAACTCAATAATAAATTTAGAAAATTTAAATTAATTAACATTAGATGCATATTGAAATATATACATAATTTATGAATCATAATTCATTTATGTGTCAATTATTAATCATATATTATGATCATACTTATAATCAAATTATAGTTCATAAATATAAATTCAAAAGAAGAAGTTATAATATTGACTTTAATATCAGATATTTTTAGCTTTTTGTTTTATTTTTATATTATGAAAGAATAATTGAAAGTTTAAATTAATTAATATAATTTTTTATAAAAATAATATTTTGACGAGCCGGCCCAATAAGTTTTATAGGCTTTTTCCAAAGCCCATAGTCTGATCTTTTTAACAAATAGGCTTTATAAAAAGCTTAAGCCTGGCCTATTTAGTAAAATAAGACGAACTGAGCTTAAAACGAGCTGAGCCACAAGCCTCCGTTGGGTAGTCCGACCCATTCCCAACCCTATTTATATTCATTGGCTTCCTATTGATCCCTAACGTTAGTTTCGTGGCATTATTCTTTAAAAAATGGTACCAACAGTAAATGGTTAGATAAACGAGGGGTAATGATATATGTGGTTAAAGAGTCTAAGTCGATTTGATTGTTAATTTCACATAGATGAGATGTATATATTGTACGTGTAATCTTTCATTTTCATAGCTTTAATTTATTCGAAAGCAGAATTTCCTTTCAATAACAATAATGATAACATTTTGTTTGTATAAGGCCATGCACGTCATTATCCTAATACCCATATAAATGTTTTTTTAGCAGTAAGGATTGCGTAATATAGAGAACCGGATATAAAATAAATGTAATTTAATACGATTAGTTCATCTAAAACCTAACGTAATAATTTTGCCCTAACGTGATTCTCTTCAGATGTTTTCAATTTAATATCTCCTCCTCTTTCTTCTTGGTTTCATTTAATGTGAAAAGTGTGGAAATCTTTTGAGTGTCTTGGTATCGATAGGATTTGTTTGGGTTTATTATTATTAATAGGGATGCCAATTTTCTATGCTTTAAACGGGTGAATTTTTTTAACAATTAATTGTATTTAGACGTGAGTTTGAGGAGTAAATATTTAATTTTATTTATGTAAAGGTATAATGAGTAATTACTGTCCCACCCCATTACCTTTCTTTCCGTATGATATAATTTTTTTTTTTGAAATTTATGTTTAATTTGATAATTAATTTGATAATTTTAAAAATCTTAGATGCTACAATTAATCTTCATTACAACTTAGCTTTTATTAACCATATTATGAACATTATTGATTAATTTAGTTTAACTTGTTTATCTTTTTATATACACGCGTAGATTTATGTATGAAACAAGTATATATTCGTGAATTTTAGTACCGGCAAAAATCTAAATACATATAAATGTTGATATAGGTAATGAAATAATATGAGTGTTTAAAATATGTATAATAAGTATTTAATTATACGTCCTGATATCACATTGACATCCCTACTTGTTACGGGCCAGCCGCTCGGGCCAAAATCATTAAGGAATAAGGCCATCAATGAGTGGCCCACAAGCAAAAGGGAATCATCTAAATTAGGAAAGTATCTAATACAATTTTAATAGATCCCAAGAAGATCTTAACTACTCGCAGCTATATAAACAGGGGGCATCATCCCCTCAAAGTGCACATTCTCTTAACCTAACCCATTCTATTCGATCTAGAATCCCATAATCCTATTCTGAGCTTCTAGAGCTATTCACCTCCATATCAATCCCTTCTCGGCTATAGCTCTCGGCCACACCGTAGGGCTTGTCACCGATGGCACATTTTCTTACCCAAACGTTGAGTCTTGGCCCCCCATTCAAAGTCCTTTGCACAATCGTTAAGGATCCGACCTTAACATTGGCGCCGTCTTTGGGGAATTCACGCTTGAGGAACAAGAAGCGCAGGTGCCGGTGACCTGAGCGAAGAATGGAAGAAATACCACTCCACGAAGGAGCTGCCGACAGCAGCAACCCGCAACCGACCCCGGAAAAGGAGGTCGATCAGAAGAATCATACCATCCAACAACTAGAAGCAGCCCTGAGAAAGCTCTTAAAAAGGCAAACTCGAGAGGCCGCATTAGCTTCGAAAGCCGTGAAAAGAGCAGAAGAGCTCGCAAAGAAGCAACAAGTCATTTTGGACGAAGCGGAAAAAAGAGAGAAAGACAGACTCGAAAAGCTGGAAAAACTGAACAGGAAGACGCAAACTGTAGTGGATCACAGCAGCAAAACGGCGGAATCAAAGGACCACACGTGGAGACCATCCACTGTGGTAACAAAGGCCCCCGGAAGGGAGAAAAGCAAGCACCCGTTCTCATTCCACATCTTGGCGGAATAACTCCCCAAGAAGTTAAGATACCCTGTGGAAATCGAGGCCTATGATGGAACCACGGACCCGAAGCATCACCTAGATGCCTTCGAAAACAGAATGCTGCTCGTGAACGCTTCCGACGCCATACAATGCAAAGCCTTCACCATAACGCTGAAGAAGGATGCCTTGACGTGGTTCAACGCTCTCCCGCCGGGCAGTATCGAATGCTTTTCCGACCTGGCCGACAGCTTCATGAAGAACTTCACGACTCGTCGGAGGCTCCCAAGAACCTGCCTAAACCTGTACTCGATAGTGCAAAAGCCTGAAGAAACCCTTCGGAACTACCTGGATCGTTTCAACATGGAATACACACAAATCGAGGGGTTACAGTCCCAAGCGGCCCTGATGGCCTTAGTCAAAGGACTCAGAGAGGACACCCCTTTCTTGAAAAGTCTGACCAAAAGGCCACAAAAAACAATGGAGGAAATCCAAGAAAGATCCCATGACTATCTGCAGCAGGAGGAAGGACAAACTGCCGTCAAGACTGACAGGAGCAAAAAGGACAACCCTCGAAAAGAGCACTTCAGGGACGACAGAGGACGGAAAGAACACAAGTCTAACAGATCATACTACAACCCCCTTAATATCTCCCTGGCCCAATTCCTGAATGAGGTATCTCAGGTTGAAAGGGTACTGGCTCCGAGACCCATAAAGAACACCAGTAGAGGAGATCGGCACTCGTATGTAAGTACCACAAACAACACGGGCATGACACGGAAGAATGCCGTGACTTCCTCAATTTTATTGAGCAAGGGCTAAAAAACGGAAAATTCCGTGAGTATACCGGCAGCTACAGAAACAGAGATAATGAGAGAAGGGTCAGACAACGACCAAACAGCCCAGAACCCAAACTGGAGAGACGAAAGGATGAGCCCAAAGAACGCGGCACACACCGCGAAATAGCAATGATCTCAGGAGGAATCCCAGAGGAAGGGAACCCTCCATCTAGAAAAGCGGCAAAGCTAAGCAGGCACTCATGCCTAGCAGTGGAAGTCATGCCCAGGTCCCTAGCCGGAAATCCACCCCCAGCAATCGTTTTCTCTTCGGAGGAAATCAGGCAAACCACCAACAGCATGAATCAGCCACTAGTAATCTCCGCCTCCACTATCAACACCAAAATACGAAGGGTATTTGTTGATCAAGGAAGCTCAGTGGACATTCTGTTTCGGAGATGCTTTGACGCACTCGGCCTCACGGAAAGCGACTTAGAAGCACACTCCGACGACCTAGTCGGATTTTCCGGGGAAAGAGTCACACCAGATGGCTTCGTTACCCTGTGGGTCTCCATTGGTAACCCCCCGGACACAAGAAACGTGAAAGTCCGATGGCTGGTAGTAAACCACAATTCCGCCTACAACGCAATCATCAGAAGGCCAACCTTAAACAAGGTGGGAGCAATCGTGGCTACATCTATCCTCACCATGAAGTTCATAACTGACAGCAGATAAGTGGGCACATTAAAAGGGGACATCTCGGAAGCAGAGAGGTGCCACGGAGCCACATTGCACAATTCCAAAGAGAAACTCCCCAGACATATCAAGCCAGACACAGCCGCCAAAATCCACCTAGTAGACCTAGAACCCCTCGGCAGAAAGCTCCCGGAAAGGCCGCAGCCAGAAGGAGAACTCGAAAAAGTACAAATTGGGCCGGAAGCCGAACAAACCACAATGATAGCAAAAACCCTACTGGAAGAAGTCAAGGCAGACCTAACTCACTTCCTCAAAAGGAACATGGATCTATTCGCATGGACAGCAGCAGATATGCCGGGCATAGACCCCAACTTCTCCAACCACAAGCTATCTGTCCTGCCCGGAAGTAGACCAGTGGCACAAAGGCTCCGGCGAATGAGTCCAGAGAAGGCAGAAGAAGTCAAAAAACAGGTACAAAACTTGCCAAAGGCTCATGGACAAAGTGTTCAAAGAGCTCTTAGGTGGAATATTGGAAGTTTATGTGGACGACATGCTAATCAAGATAAGAGCCAAAGAAGACCTCATCCCAAACCTGGAAAAGGTCTTCGGAAAGCTCCGGGAACACTAGATGCGACTCAACCCTGCCAAATGTGCATCCGCAGTGGAAGCCAAAAAATTTCTCAGCTTCATGTTAACAAGCCGAGGAATCGAGGCAAACCCCGAAAAGTGCCAAGCCATCTTGTCTATGAAGCAGCCAGAATCCCTAAAAGAAGTACAGAGCTTGACCGGAAGATTGGCAGCACTATCCAGATTCCTTTCAGCATCAGCAATAAAAGCAGCCCACTATTCAAACGCATGAAGAAAGGAGCAGAGTTCAACTGACGGAAGATTGTGAAAAAGCTTTTCAAAGCTTCAAAGACTACCTAGCAGCACCGCCCATCCTAGTGAAGCCGATAGAGGGAAAACCCTTAATAATCTACCTAGCCGCCATCGACGATGCAGTCGCCGGAGCACTAGTCCAGGAAAATGGGAAAACACAAGAACCCGTGTACTTTGTCAGCAAAACCCTCCAAGGAGCAGAGCTGAAATACCAGAAACTAGAAAAGCTAGCATTTGCCCTAACCACGGCAGCCAGGAGGCTCCGGCAATACTTCCAGGCCCACCCGATCGTGGTAAAGATAGATCAGCCGCTGAAATAAATTCTCCAAAAGCCCGACCTGGCGGGAAGAATGCTAGCTTGGTCCATCGAGCTATCAGAATACCACATAACTTATGAAGGAAGAATGTCCATCAAAGGACAAGTGCTAGCCGACTTTGTGGCAGAACTCACCCCCAAGCACCAAGCGGACAACCATATTCCATGGATCCTGCATGTGGATGGTTCGTCAAATACAAAAGGAAGCGGGGGCGGCATATTGCTGGAAGGACCCGAAGACATTGCCATAGAAATGGCCATAAAATTCCAATTCCAAGCAAGCAACAACCAGGCGAAGTATGAAGCACTCATAGCGGGACTAAAACTAGCAAAGGAAGTAGGGGTCTCCGAACTAGAAGTTAGATTCGATTCTCAAATAGTCACCTCCAAAGTCAACGGAAGCTACCAAGCCAAAGACCCCCAAATGGCAAAGTACTTGGAAAAAGCAAAAGAACTGCCAAGCTCTTTCCAAAAGGTACAGATGAAGCACATTCTCCGGAAGGAGAATGACCGGGCGGACACTCTATCAAAATTGGCAAGCACTAAACCAGGCGGAGGAAACCGCACCCTTATCCAGGAAACCAAAGAAAAACCATCCATAGAAGAAGCCCAAACTGTATTATCAGTTTCGAAAAGCCAGAGCTGGAGAAACCCCATCATGAAGTTCCTGATAAGCGGAATCCTCCCGGAAGATACAGGTGAGTCCAACAAACTCAGAAGAGAAGCGGCTAGCACTCGAAGATACCAAGAGATACCAAGAGCGTTGAGGATCTTCTTACCCTGAACGTTGAGTCTTGGCCCCCATTTAAAGTCCTTTGGACAATCGTTAAGGATCCGACCTTAACACTGCTTATCAAAGGAGTTGGAATTGATGTATCTTTCCATGAGATATCTTTTGAAATAATTAATAAATCTTTATCTTTATTTAGTAAATATCTTATAACATGAGAAAAGAAAGATAACAAGAGATAAAAATATAAACAAGTAAAATATACATCTTTATCGTAAGATGGAACTTGTTCAAACCCTTGCTCGTCTAAACATGGTAACATTTCTTATCTTGTTCTATTTCATATCTTTGTAATTTTTTTATTTAATAAAAAAAATAGCTACCTTATTTTTTTTAAAAAAAAAAAACGACAATGAAAAGAAAACAATGAACAATGTGTTATACAATAATTGAGTGTCGGCAGATGGTTACTATGCCGGCACTATGCTGCATAGTAACCCAATAAATCATGGCCGTCCATTCCTAATCAAGTTACTATGTTGCATAGTAAATGAATCATAGCCATTCATTCCTTTTCATGTA
>JASCZI010272282.1:23049-40999 GCA_036250425.1 Stylosanthes scabra
TTCTGTAACTTTTCATAATGTCAATGATGGATGTTTATGTTGAAATTATTGATAATATTATTGTTTTGAAATAAATAATCTTGGTAGGTCCTGCCACCCAAAGAAAAAGGCAAGGAATTTTTTTTGGTGACAAAAAGGCAAGGAATTGGTATCACTATAATTTTTCCACCTTAATTGGAATAACATGCACTATCTAAATTACAACCTTACAACCTATTAGGATTTGACATGTAATAATTATAAAATAGAAGAGAGTGAAATGATATCAATATATAGCTTCAATTCATCAATTCTATTAATTTATTACACTTTGGTATTTAAACATAATAAGCATTATGATGTTTCATGAAGAATACACAATTTACAGAATCAATAATGCTTTCATTGAATTAAGTTACAATCCAATTTTTCAGGCATCCATTCATTCCCATTGGGGGAACCAAAAAACTCTTAATTGATTTTGGGACTCAATTGAGAGTACAAATTTTCAGAGACATTCTTCAAAGTTGTTAAGGAATTGATATGAATATTTGGGCTCTTCTCTTGTGTATATATATTCAAAGAGGGAAAAATAAATAAATATTTGTAGCTTCTTAATTAATTAATTTGATGTAGAAGAGCCACTGAGATTAGGATCTGTTTGGTAGTAAACAATATCACCGGAGTCACTAACATAATGATCTTTCTTCAAGCTTCTAATCAAATCTCCAATTAAGTGAAATGGAAGAGGTTGAGATTTCTTTGGCTCTCGGTAATACTTTCCAAGAACTGGCTTTGCTGCTTCAGTCTACAATTAGAACCAAAAACACAACAAAATTAAGCAATTCATTTAAAAATAAAATAAATAAAAAATTAGGGTTGGTGGTTTTGTGTATGTATTTTCATGTTTTCTACTTCTAAGCTTCTATGAACAGAAAAAAATAAAAAAAAATTCAAAATAAAAACACAAACCCAACACACATTTTAGGGTACATTTACTTTGAATTTTTATTTTCAATAATTTTTATTTTCATAATTTAAAAAAAACAATAAAAATAATAAAATTATATTTTCTCTTTTCACTTCTTATTATTATTTTTTTTCACAAAATTTTGAAAACAGGAAATAAAACGTTAACCAAACACATTCTCTATCCTTTTTTTTTAAACAAATCAAAACATTTTAAAATGAATGTATAAAAATATAATTATATTTAGATACATTAATTTGTTGAGTGCCAACTTGTCAAAAAAAAAAAAAAAAGGAAGAAAAATATAACTAGTTTGAAACAGTGAAATTACTACAATTTAGAATAATGAAGATTATAAGGGTTGTATGGTACTAACTGCTTCTATTAAGTGATAATGTGGAATTTGAGGAAAGAGATGATGTATGACATGAGTTCCAATATCATGGTGAATATTATTAATCCAACCATAGTCACGATCAATAGTTGTAAGCCCACCCCTAAGGTAGCTCCATTCCTGTCCAAACATAAAAATCAAACAAGATTATTTTATTTTCTATTTTTATTTTTTAAAAATACTCTAATGTCCTAACAAATTGGGAAACTGCTAGTGACAACATTATTAAATGTTAGTTAACTTTCAATATAATTATTCCCTAAGTTTTTTTTTTTTTTTTTTTTCATTCCAGAAATAAAAATATTATTTCCACATCAAAATTACCTCCTAAATCAGTCATTAAATATCTATATAGATATACATATATTGTTTAAGTCATTTTTAATATGTATTTTATATTTTAACATATATTTTATATTGATGATTAATTCAGTGACTGAATTTTAATGTACAAATAACATAATTCTTTCAAGAAAAGCTTACATGACAAGAAAGAAAGAAGAAAAGAATACCTCTCCACGGTACCAAGGCAATTTGTCTTCATGGCCATGGTGATGCAAATAAGTCACAAAATCCAACCACATAACAAAGAGCTACAATAATTCAAAGCAATAATAAGTTGGGAAATTAGTCAAATTAGGACTAAATCAAAATTAGTTAAGTGTGTAATTAGAAGTAGAATTAGTTAACAAACCACGTAAGGGATGCCATAAAGCTTAAGCAATTGGATTGGACCCATTACAAATCCTAAGCCAACTAGCAAAGCAGCCATGGCTGTCCAACAAATTGTTGAAGTGATAACATCTCTTCTCTCATTTGGGACAAACAAGTCACTGTCTGGATGAAAATGAGAGCCTGTCTTCCCAGGACTTCTGCTCCACTGAATTAAAAGATAATCAAATTTCAGAATCAGAATTTTCAAATTCTTTGAGAAAAAAAAAAAAAGCAATAAATGGTCAATTCAGTTACAAATTCTCAATCTCCAATAAATACTTAGATGTAAATGATAAAGATATAGATTTTATTAGAAGAATATTTAGGTCCACATCTGTATATTACTTTAATTTTTTGAGATATAAGATGTAAAATCTGTATTGTAAAAAAAATTTTTATATCTGTATGAATTTATATTTGTACCAAATAATTTTTCTAAATACTTTCATATTTTTGGAGCACATTTAATATTGGATAATATTATGTATTTATTGCTTCTCAACTTTAGCCCCACACATTTTTCAAATAAACTTACTGTTTCAAGTATATCAGGGTGTATGGTAATTTGATGAATTTGATGAATTTAATATATATATTTTATATAATTTTATAATTAAAATTAGCGGCTAAAATTACTGGATTAGGATACACTATGATATACCTGAGCAGTTCTATACAACATTCCTAAAACAAACATAGCATGCATCAAATATGTTTTAAGAGCATACAACTATATAATTTTTTTTTACTAAATTAGGTAATATTACTTACAAGGTATATAGGATATGCAAGCATTGGAAAAGGTACTGTGAATCTTAATGTACGTGTTACATTGTCCAAGCTCTTGAAGATTCTTTCGGGAAGCTGCAAAAAAAGGAAAAATTGACATGAAATAACTTAGTTTAGAAACTTGGATTGATATGTTAAAAACAATGGAGCAAAACAGATACCTTAAAGAAACAGAACAGATACTTTATTAATCAATGTCTTACCGGGTGCCAAGATTCATCATTTTCAACATGACCATGGTTTTGATGATGAGTTCTGTGACTAATTCTCCTGTTACATTTCATGAAAATATCAGCATCAAAGATTACATTTAGAAATATTGCAAATTAAGAAAACAGAGGACTTTAGAAAGATTGCATGAACATTATTAGCATTAAACATACCATCCATGATAAGGTACTAGAATTGAAGAATGCAGCAAATGCCCAACCACACTGTTCAGCTTGGGATTGTTTGAGAAGCTTCCATGACCACTAGAAAAAATGGAAGAAAAAATTGCAATAAGCATAGTTCTTTAAAACTCATTACTCAAACTGTCGCCGAAAATATGAATTTGATTGGATAACAGAAAATTCACTATATAAACATGGTAGAAACTAAAGTGCAGTTAATTTCAAGTGAAATCGTTGCTTTAAGATTATTAGATTCCAATTTAATCAAATATGTCAAATCATCTAACGACTTTTAACAAAAGAACTTCGCGTTAAGTCAACCATTAGCAAAAGTGAAAAACAAAAATAAGAGATTGAAGTTACCAATCATGACCAAGAACAAAGAGAGCCCAAAACATGGTCCCTTGAGCAGCCCAATAGAGAGGCCAAACAATCCAATTGTTGAGGTGTGCAGCAGCAGCAGCCAAACCAAGAACAACAACAACATCTCTTACAACATAACTCATTGACCTCCATGGATCCTTCACCCAACAGTGCTTAGGTATTGCTGCTCTTATGTCACTCAATTTGAATGGTGGTGCTGCACCAGGGTCAAATTCACCAACTTCTTCAACAACCACACCATTGCTGATTCTTTCTTCTCCTCCTCCTCCTTCTTCTTCTTCTTCAATGGTTCCAACCCTTAAAGGAGCACTAACCTTAAGCTCCCAGCTTCTTCTTCTTGTTCTTTCCTTAAAACTACAACATTGGAGCCTTGTTTGTTGTTGGAAGTTCTTCAGATCTGAGGTTAAGGATGTGGAAGGTTTGGTGGTTGAAATGGATCCAGTTCTTGGTCTAGGGAACATTGGAGGAAGAGGCCTTAACCCACATTCTGATAAGACCCATGTTGCCATTGGAACAAAACACAAACACACCCTTCCAATGGAAGATTTAGCCTTAAAGGGTTGGTTTTGTTCTTCCTTCCAAGTCCCTTGGAGGACAGAAAGGTAAATTTGCAAAACTAAGAGAGACTATATATATATAACTATAGTAATATGAAATATCAAATATGAATAATAGGTATATATGGTTATGTGTATGTGATAGAGAAGAGAGAAGGTGAATGGAAGAGGCACAAATATGTGAACCAAAATAGGAGGGCAAAGAACAAAATATCTATAAAGGACAAACAATAAAAAATTGAGAGGAGTTTAAGGTTGTAACCATGCACTTGTGTTTAAACAAGGGCCAAACGTTTTGTGTTTCTCTCTCTTTCTCTTTATTTTTTACTCTCTGACACACCCTGTTCTCTTCCTTCCTTGCCTTATCTCCCCACTTGATGATTCTCAAATGGGACAGAAGATCTAAGTATTTATGGCAAAAGGGTATCCAAAAAGGGTATCAAGTTTCAATTTTGAAGAAGAAAGGATTTGGCTTGAAGAGGCTTATTCTTAGTTTCTTACCACATCATCATCTTATATAAATAAAATAAATACTATTATAATATGTTTTATGTATTATTATTTATTATTGTTTTGTGTGATGAGGACGGTGGAGGATGCAATTTGGTCATGTTGATAATGTGATTGTGTGTGAGTGTTAGGAACTATGCAATGTTCCATACATGTTATTAGTGTTTTATGGAATTATTATGGATCCACCCAAGTGGGGGGAAAAATGGGTGGAGAAAAATTCTTCATTTCGTGTGGTGTCTTTGTTGTCTGTGGGGTTTTTTTTCATTTTTGACCCTATGGCGGTGGTGGTCATTGTTTGGAAGTGGAGCTTCCTATTCTTCCTTTTTTTTTTTTTTTGCTTAATCATTTTTGCCTGTTACTATTTGATGGCTCTAAATGGTTGATTCATTGATTGATGTGTCACTAATAACTAACCTAATTTCGTTGTGTTGCCTTGGTGGCCGGTGAGACATACCAAGGGTGTAAAATTAAGAGAATGATGCATGTGAGGAATGAGGATTATAGGAGGCTGTATTATTAGGGGTTTTTATTTTTTTTATTTTTTTATTTTCAGGCTAGGGAAATTATGGATTTATTATTTATCATGTAAATATTTCTCGGTTTTAGAGATAATTAATTCTCTTATTCTATTAAGTCTTGTAATGATATACAATACTTGATTTTTATTATTAATATTGTAGCGATTAATATTATTGATTAATCTTGTGTTGATTACCTAGCATTATTTAGACTTTTTTTATCAATGAATTGGACAACACTCAATTCTAGACTTACGTTAAGAACTACACACCTAATATTCCATCACTCGGCCAACTACACACCTAACATCCCACCACTCGACTACTGTCTGAGTTTTGGACTAAATTTTAGGTCCGAATATACTTGTTACTAGGGGTGTTAAACGGGCTGAAGACCGTCGGTCTGCACCGCATAACCCGCTAAAATAGGCGGACCAGACTGAGAAATTAGAACTGCTGAAATAAAAAGTCCGCTTAGCCCGCCTCGCGTAACTTGCAGGGCCCAAAGTGGGGCGGGCCAGCCCGACAGGCTTGTCTTTTTTTTAAAAAAATTATATGTATATATATAATTTTAATGAACCTTAAGCCATTGTAACCCCAAAAAAAAAACCAGTCATAATGTAAGATTGTAACCATATATGGCAGTCTCAGTCTGCTATTGTTTTCTTTTCTTTTATATGGCTACTGCGACTGTTTTATTTTTTCTTTTTTTTTTTTCTCTTATCTTTAATGGGTATCATGGATTCTTTTGTTTTGGTATCCTTTAGAATGTTTTGGTGTCCAATGGGTATCATGGATTTGATAATTGGGTTGGATAAATGGTTAAAAGAAAGTATGTTAAAAAAAACTGCACTAAGAAAAAATCATGGTGGGCTTGGCCCGCCAGTCTGTCGTTGAGCGGGCTGGGATCGAGATTTGGGACCGCTGGATTAGGCGGGGTGGGCTTATTGTGGAGCGAGGCGGGCCGACCCATTTGACACCCCCTCCTTGTTACAAAACATAAAAGATAACCACTTAAATTATAATCTTGAATGCAATTTTCAGATCTTGAACCGGGTCCTTTGTGCATCTAGCTATTTGTTGTGATTGACTCTTCAAATGAATATAACTTGTAACTGTATATATTGGATCTCTGGTCTCGAACCCCGATTCTTGTGCTTTGAGGTATGCCTCTCAGTCTTAGGCACTTCATCGCAGGAGATCGGCTCACAGTTTTTTTTTTTTTTAATTCCGGCTAACGGCGTATCCTTTGAAACAAATCTCGATATTCTTTATATTGGGCAGCCCATAACCATCAAAACTGTGTATCACTTACCAAACAAAAATATGTTTCTCCTTTTCCTTAAAGATTGTTTTTGGTGCGTATGTATTTTTTTTTATTGTTTTTGGAGCTTCATATTGACCATTAAGTTCACAACATTGTCCATGTATACTGTTTAGTATAGCCCAACTTCATGGACCAAACTCCAAATTAATGCCCAAAGTACCATTTATAGCTCCTTCCGTTTCCAAGACCCAAAAAACAAATAAAAGACTCTGGCCATCCTCTTTAACTTTGATTTGAGCAATCATAAAACTGGTTTTGAGAAAGTCCAAAAAGTGCCAAAAAAAAAAGGAGGTGTGTCTCAAAATCCAAAAATTCTAGTTTGAGATTAGGGAATTGCACTCAAAGTTATCATTTAAATGGTCATTTTCTCTTGTCCAAAAAAAACATGGTAATTTTTTATAGCTTGTAAATGGTGCATTCGAGGCTAAAACTCTGCTGTTTTTATAATGTAGTGTCTATAATTGAAGAGCCTCCAATCCATTAAGAAAAGAGTTTTTTAATATATTGTTAACAAAATTAATCGCCATCTTTTCGGATTTTAAAAATCTACACGTGTCTCTTTATACTTCTATATAGATAATTTTTAATAAAAAAATATAAATATTAACACAAAAATTTTATTTTATTTTTTTCTGACGTTAATATTTTTTTAGTTATGGCTCTGAACTACGAAAATTAGCTTCAATAGTGTAGCGACTAGCAAGTGACAACATATAAAACTCCGAAAGTTAATTTACCATTTTACCTAGTTTGGGCTGTGTCAGGTTTGAGGTGTCAGCTCACGCATTTCACTTCACCAAAACAAAACACTTATTTCTCTCTCTCTCTCTCTCTCTCTCTCTCTCTCTTTCAGAAGAGTTCAACTCTGTGTTTGCAATCATGGATCGAACCCAAATTCTTCTTGTTGGGTTACCAATCTTCTTGTTCTTCTCTGACGTTTTCAACCTCTTCTCTCCTCCACCGCCTTCTAAACCCACAACACATCACCACCACCACCACCACCCTTCAATTCAACCTAACCCTCAAACCACCACCCATATTCAGGAACCCGTCCTCGATGTCCCTACCCAGGTTCCTTTTCTCTATTTTTTATTTCTTTAATTTGCACCCCTCAATTTCCCAATTCTAAATTTACCATTCTGTTTATATGGGTTATGCAAAGTTTTGTTCTTTTTGCAGAAACAGAGTGGTATTGGCCCAATTGGTGTTGGAAACACTGTGAACATTGACTTCTGCACTTCATGTTCCTACAAGTTTGTCCAATTTTTAGCTGCTTTTCATTTTATTTGATCTAACTTTTTATTTTTTAATTTAGTTGATGAATAATGAGTTCTCGGTTCATATATGTGGGTCTTTTGGAGTAATACTATGAGTATATAGTTTGTTTTTGTGGCCAGTTCTTGTTCCTGAAGAATGGGACTTTATTGAATATTAAGTGTAAACAAATGGAGAGTCGAAATGATTGAAAATATTGCTTTTGTGACAGTTAAATTAATGAAAGTCTTGATGAGGTTAAATTAGTGGTTATTTGAACAATTAGATGGAAAACCCTGTTCTCATTTGGACATCTTTGAAGTGTGTTAAAATCCTTACTTTTGTTTTTCTGGCATTATAATCTCCATGAGAATGTGAGAAACATAACTAATGTTCTAGCATATGTTCTTAAGCAAGTTTTTTTAGGAGCTGCATTCATTGATAATTAGTTTAATTTGTGGAATCCACATTTTTTAAAAGGATAACAAGTCCTAAACCTTAATTTGTGTTGTGAAATATTTGTGACCTTTTCCGTAGGGGAAATGCAGTAACAGTTAAGAACATGTTGGAGGCCGAATTCCCTGGGATCAATGTTGTTTTGGCTAACTATCCCGCTCCACTTCCAAAGCGACTTCTCAGCAAAGTAGTACCAGTGGTGCAACTCGGACTTATTATAACAATATCTGCAGGTGAACAGATATTCCCGAGGTTGGGAATAACTCCACCTCCGTGGTACTATTCTTTGCGCGCCAACAGGTTTGGAAGCATGGCTAGTATTTGGCTTCTAGGAAACTTCCTTCAGTCCTTCTTACAGAGTTCTGGTGCTTTTGAAGTATATTGCAATGGTGACTTGGTAAGTCATTGGTCATGGACTTATGATTAGTTCTTAATATTGATTAGTAGTAACTTAGTTTTAAAGTCCGCAGTTGGTGTCGAACAAAGCTTCACTAGAACGAATTTGTCCGTGAGGACTGGAAATCTCTGGCATAGTTCCTTAAAGTAAAAATTGTGGGTCAAATATGTTCGTTGCCGGAACAGATTAATCTCTCATGAATGCTTCCTATAACAAAGGACTAATTTGACCTGACTTTTTTTAGTTCTCAAGGACTATGCTGAAGTTCAAGCTAATCAGAATTGATAGTTCACCTAAACTCATAAAACTTAGGTTAACTTGAATCATGAACTCAATTCGGATACTTAAACATGTACGGGATTGATAACCTTGCTAGTAGTTTTTCATTTCCTATGGACGAATTTTGTCTAGTGATATTTTCGTGAGGAACCAATAGGGAGATAACTTGATTGTTAATGATGATTGTTGTAATCTGTAGCTGCTAATTCCAACGGGAATGAAAGCAGTTGGGTTCAGTTCATAGCATATTCAACGTATGTATACCTTTTAAGTTTTGACATCTGATACACTCATACTTTCCATGGTGATCTTGTTTCTTTGAACATTTTAGATTTTCTCCAAGCTGCAGCAGAAGAGGTTCCCTGGTGAAATTGAGTTGAGGGACATTGTTAGCAGAAGAATAGCAAATCCACGATACGTCAAGGGTATCTAAGGTTCTGTCTCGTAAAACTGTCAAGTAACAGATTGCCAAAGGTACCGGAAAAGATGTTAGGTGAAACAAAAGATTCTAGACACGAATTTGAGCATACAAACTGGATGTTACAGAGATCAGATTTTTATTTGGTCTTTTTGTAATTTTTGTTTTGTGCACTGTAATGCAAATAATTGATTCAGAAATCATTGGTTTTAGTTTTTCACTTAGTTTTTAACTTTTTATACTATGTTCTCAGTTTTGAACCCTCCCTATGACAAAACTAGTTAGTATATGCAGTTATGCACTATTTGGTGATTGCAACTTATAGTTATTTCAGTGAACTACATATAGTTGTTTTTATGCGAAGTTGATAGGTACGAACCCTTAGATGGTAATTTAGTCAAATATGTCAAATCAAATCAACATGTAAGTTTTCATTGACTAAAAATAATTGGGATGAGGTTTCGAACCGCTCGAAACTTTTGAATCTTTCCAATAATGACTTGAGATGCACATCCTAATCTTTTGGATGGTGTGTAAAATTCACAAATAGTGTATTATCTTGGTATACAAAACAAGAATGAGTACAAATAATATTTTTCTATGCATACTTATCATCACTCTTGAACATGTATTGCACAAATAAGACTATTATCAAGAACTCAGGTGACATTAATGAGTTGTCCATAACATATAAGGCTACACTAGCATGAATGCATGATAGAGAACTTGTAGCATGACCTCTCAACACAAGCAAATCAAGGAACCAGAGAACAGGACTTTTAATTTATAATGTTTAAGAAGTTGTCACAAACGCAAACTCAAGAAGGGGATGTAGCTCAGATGGTAGAGCGCTCGCCTAGCATGCGAGAGGTACGGGGATCGATATACAAAATATTTTCAACAATCAAATAAATATTAGGATACCTGGCCTGGTTAAAACTAAAATAAGAAGTGGAATAATAATAAAAAAATATTTGTGACCTAGCAAAAAATTATTAGTGACGTGGAACGTGGATAACACATTGTTGAGTTGCGTGCCGTTCCCTCCATTTCTCCATTTGCTAATATAAAATTATTATAAAAAATACTAAGCGATTTTTTTTAAAATTAATTTATTTATTTTTAATTTTATAAACTAAATTATAAAACTTTTAATCTAACTTCTAAAACTGTTTAATGTTAACTACTTAAAAAAATTTAATTCTCTATTTTTTATTAAAATAATAAACCAATTTAGTCATAATAATAATAATAATAATAATAATAATAATAATAATAATAATAATAATAATAATTATTGGCAACTTGCATAGCAGATAACTAACTTGAGAAACCAAAAAAAATTATTAAAATAATAATAGTTTCTTTCATTTTTTTCCTTCTTCTTCTCATCACTGTTTTGTAAGAGTTCTTCTACTTCGATTTCCCTTTCACCTTCGCATCTCCACCATGACAATCCACTCTTCTTCCAATCAAGGTTTTGCTTCTTCCTTCCTTCCTTCCATTTCCTTCTTCTTCTTTTTAAATATATGTTCCGTGTGCCGTTTCACTAAGTTCGGATCACTCTTGATTTTCAGCTTCATTCGTGATTTAGATCATAATTTTTTGGATTATTTACGTGATTTGATTTTCTTCTTGTTGCAAAACATTTTTGCTCTTCTTTTTCCCTGATAACTGAAGCTCAGATTTTGATCATAGCAGTTCACATTTTTTGATAAAATAAGCTAACCTAAATTCACGTTACGTTGGTCGAGTTCAATTCGTGATATGGAAAGGTCAATTAAATATGAACAAATCAAAGCAAACAGTATGAGAAGGATTTTAACCAAATCCTCTAGCACAAGTGGTAAGTGGTTTGGGGGCGAGGGCGGCATGTATGCAGAAAGGGATGTGGCCGTGTCAAACCTCCGGAAAGGGCACGATAAGACGTAAGAGATTAATCTAGGCCTCTCCACAAAAAAAAAAAAAGTTTGACAATGATCTTGAGAAGGATAAAGTGCAAGTTTTGAATTTTGGTTTAGAAGAACAGGATGTTAGTGTGTTCCTTTGCAAGCAATTGAAAATGTATTGTTTTTAGGTGAATTTGATTTGATGGTTGTAGTTGATATTTGCTGCAAAATATGTATACTTTTCTTGAAGCAGTTGCTTTGGTTTATGCTGATGACTTGAACCTTATCATATGATTACTCTGATTTTGTTACATACTCTGTCCACTGTTTTACTGTAATTGAATGAACAATTTTGATTCTTTCAGATGAGTCTAGCAAAAGGACGATGCCGTCCTATTTCAATTTATCGCCACTGGATGTTTCCAATGCATTTCCACAAGCAACACCAGCATCTGTATTTCCTCCTTGTGGTAAGAAATTTATCTGATAGGCTAGGTCATTGTATGAGGAATTAGGATGATTTTGAAGCTTTAGCTGGACTAGGTCATTGTATATAGTTTAGTTTTGTTCTGTAACTTAGTTATTCTTGCATATTACACAACTTGGCAAGATTATATTTTTATAATTATTTTGATTAATACGAGATATGTTTCAGGAACTCACTTCCATTTTATCCATCGTGTTGTTTGAAAAATTACAGCTTCAGATTATTTTCAATTCGACGACTTATTGACACCACAGGAGCAGGCAGTTAGGAAGAAAGTAAGAGAATGTATGGAAAAAGAAATTGCACCAGTAATGACTGAGGTATGTTTCTGTGATGCTATTTCTCTTTAGATGGAAATGAGTACCATGTGGATTTCTTCTTCTTGACATTATGTTCTCTCTTTCCTTATAAAAAATCACTATCTTGATTTTGTTGTTTTGATTTTTATTTATGGTTTTGTCTGCTGTTTTTGTTTCTTCTAGTACTGGGAAAAGGCCAAGTTCCCATTTCAATGTATACCAAAACTTGCTGCATTGCGTCTCGCTGGTGGAACAATCAAGGTTTTCTTTGTACTTCTCTCTATATTGTTTTGGATACTACAAATGGTGAAGGGAGTTCTTAGCAAGCTTTTATTCTCAGGGCTATGGATGTCCGGGCCTTTCTATTCTTGGCAGTGCTGTAGGTACTGCTGAAGTTGCAAGAGTTGATGCAAGCTGTTCAACTTTTATTTTGGTTCATTCATCCTTAGCAATGCTAACTATTGGTAAAGCATTTATCTTTCATTGACAAGTTTCTATTATTTATTCTTTAATTTATATTGGACTGTTTTCTGCCAATAGTTCCCACGCCTCACATTTTATAATTTTGATCAATTGTCATGTTAGCATTGTGTGGATCAGAAGCCCAGAAGCAAAAGTATCTACCTTCTTTGGCACAGTTTCAAACTATAGCATGCTGGGTAAGTTGCCATCCTTGGTATTTCATTTGTTGAATAAAGGAGAAAGAGCAAATATGGCTGTATTTCTTTGGGTGCTTCTTGCACTCAACATATTGATAATAATCTACATGATAAAATAAGTATATTATTTTAACAAGGAAAAGAATAAAGTCTTTAGTTATTTCCTATGAATCCTATTGTTACAGTGGCACAATTTGAATAATTTCCCTTGCTATGTAATTACCATGGTAATTAAAAGTTAAAATGTTGTCATTGTGCTGAGTTTACGCTTCTGAGATAAGTTATTTTCTTAACATTAGGGTTTGACTGAGCCTGACTATGGAAGTGATGCCAGTGCTTTGAAGACCACGGCAACAAAGGTGTGATACCTTGTGTACAACTTATTTACCAATTGCTTCTCAAGGAAGATGCATTAGCATCTCTTTGACTTTTAATCCATCATATTTCAGTTATACTGAACCGAAGTTCAATAATGCTGATACTGTAGCATTGATTTGTATTGAAATGATCAGGTTGAAGGAGGTTGGATCCTAGATGGCCAAAAGCGGTGGATAGGAAATAGTACATTTGCTGATATATTGGTTATCTTTGCTAGGAATACCTCTACAAATCAGATAAATGGGTACTTGATATTTATCCTTACCGTCATTGTTTGAAAAAATGTTCACTGCAATGATTTATCTTGGAATGTTAACTGGATGCATGCTTGTTGTGATATATAAAGTTCACATATAAAGGACAAGTGAAGAATATGTCTGGGTCGAGACAGAAGTTTAATTATTGACTATAACAGGGTAATAGGCTTAAATGTCACTAATATAGCCTATAAAAGCATTGTAGGAAGCATATCAAATGGGAGTAGTTAACCTTATGAATGGAGTAAATATTGACTATCAGATTTGACGTTAATGATCATAGTTATTGAAACATAAAGTTAGTACTGTTTTTGAATTGTCACCTTTCTTGTAAATAATTTTTCATCTTAACCATCTATATTATACATGAGCAGAGATGGATGTCTGTGTCAAAATGGAAGTTTAAATTAGTGCCCAATATACGTTAATAGACCTGAAAGTCCTAATATATATGGTCTCAGAATTATTTTGTATGATCCTCTTGTATTCTGCATCACATAACATCTTCGTTTTACATATTGGGTTTGTTCCTAAAATTTCAGATATATTGTAAAAAAGGATGCACCTGGTTTAACAGTCACCAAAATAGAGAATAAAATTGGACTCAGGATTGTTCAAAATGGAGACATTGTTATGAAGAAAGTTTTTATACCTGATGAAGACAGATTAGAAGGGGTCAACTCTTTTCAAGACACAAACAAGGTGAGATTATGTTGTTTTTCTTGAATGTTGTTTTAATAATTCCATATATAGGCATTGTTGATCAAACTTATATTACTTGATTGAAAAATTAGATATTTTTCAATCTTGGTTCCTGTTATCTTTTCAGGCAGCTGCTATACTATTGTAGTTCTTTGCAATTCCATTAGATGTTACTCCCTCTGTTCTCAAATAAGCATCTGCTCTTAATAATTTTTCACATATAAATGTTCACTTAGCAAATCAATATAATATTACTATTTTTTCCCAATCATATCCCTAAATTAATGGATAAGCGAATAAATTAGTAATATAATTCAAGAGAGTAATTACTTTTATCATGGGAAGTTTGTAACTTCCTTGTCAACTTTCATGACTCCAATATACATTTATATCATTTTCTTAATTCATGCGAAAATTTATAAGTTGCAGTTTTCATTTTTAATTTTATATTTTTTTTATTTTAATTTAGAGTTCCTTTTATCCTCCGTTAAATACTGGATTGTACGAGACCAGAATTTAAATGGCATATTTATGAGATTGTAGACTGATCAGATATTAGAATAATTCCATTGATAATCACATAAAGTATATGTCTTATGCAGCAAGTTACTTGCCCATGCTTTGATGAAATCATATATTTATTTGTTCCTTGATAAAAAATTTATATTGTTGCCTTACATGTACTTGAAATAACAACTTAAAAGGGGTATATTGAGGATCTTGTCTCTAACCTCTCCATCCTCGGCATATTGAACTATATGCAGCTGTAAACCCTTGTATTTAATTTTGACCCCAACAGTTAAATAAATTTTTCTACGCATCCTGTCAGTTAGATGTTGCTCATTTGTTTTAGCTCTGTCAAAACAGGTACTTGCTGTCTCACGTGTAATGGTTGCTTGGCAACCTATTGGCATATCCATGGGAATATATGATATATGTCATCGGTATCTAAAGGAGAGGACACAGTTTGGAGCACCATTAGCAGCTTTCCAGATCAACCAACAGAAACTTGTTCAGATGCTCAGCAATGTTCAAGCCATGTTTCTCGTTGGTTGGCGCCTTTGCAAATTGTACGAAAGTGGTAAAATGACTCCAGGACATGCAAGCTTAGCGAAGGTAATTTCCAATGCTTCACTTTGCAACTTCTTGCTTCTCTCCCTAATTTCGAACCACGCACACCACAAAAGCTAGCTATGGTGATTGATACCAAAGCCTGATAAACCCCCTACAAGAATCCCATAATTCAGTTTGGAGTTGATCCCCGTGCCTTGCAATCCATTGATTGAAGCATGTTAATGAATATTGTCATACTTTTCAGTCATGGATCACTTTGAGGGCAAGAGAAACCGCCGCTCTGGGACGAGAATTACTTGGTGGCAATGGAATATTGGCCGATTTTCTTGTTGCCAAGGTATGCATGGTCCCTGATTCAAGATTTCTGATGATCAAACTTCATTATGAAGACTTAGTTAAAATTAATAATTGAATTAATAAAAAGAGGATAAATAGTTTTATGGATAATGTTATTTGAACAAGTGGTTTTGGCTAACCAAGTTCAACCAAGTGATTTATTTCTATGTTAAACATAATATTATTTCGGTGTCAAATAGTATAAAAAATTGCACATAAATAAAGTTCTATTTGACATTGAATAGTCTTCTATTTAACATAGAAATAAATGACTTGGTTGACCAAAACCACTTGTTCACATAGAATTATTGTTTGGTGTTTGGAATAATGCTATTCCTACACTCTTATAGTAGACACCAGATTTACACCCGTATAAAAATATAGTTATTATTAATTAAAAATATATTTTAATACTCACAAAAAATACAATGCAGTTAACTCACCAAGCAGTTATCGCCTTTTTATATGGGTGTCAATTTGGTGTTTGCTAAAAGGGTGTATACATAGCGGGACTAAATAGTTTGTCTAGTAGCACTTTAGTTCCAACTAATCTTTGGCCTTTTTTCATTGTGTTGCAGGCATTCTGTGATCTAGAACCTATTTATACATATGAAGGTACATATGACATAAACACTTTGGTTACTGGCAGGGAAGTTACTGGTTTTGCTAGCTTTAAGCCTGTTCTTACCCAAAAGAGAAGCCGATTGTGAAAAGTATTGAAGTTGTTAAACTTTGTCAATATGTCTGTTTAATGCTTGGTAGTTGACAAAACAAGCTTTCAAAAATTATGAAAAGAAAAAATCCTAGACACTAATTAGTTATTATCATAAATGTGCTCTCTATTGTGGAATTTTGGGGCCCTGCTCTACAATATAGGCAAACTGGTTTCTCCATGGTTTTTCTTACAAACTAGTGGATGGACCACAAGGCATGTTTACCATGATGTTGAGCCTAATTGAAGGAAGGGTCCTGAAATTGAATAAATAAATAAATATTTTGCTGCGGCAACAATCAATCATGTAAAACTAAAAAGGCACAATTTGTTACGCACCATCTTTAATAGCCTTACACAGTTACACCTGAATGAATATTAGCAACTCTCAATTTTTTGCACTAAAAAGTATTAGCCTCACTAACATTCCTATTTTCAATTTGTAATTTGTCATGAGGGGCAAATTTAATTTTCTAAGGCCAAAATTGTAAAGTGGGTCATCTTCCACCCTGTTTCAGTTAGAGTAACATAGTATATTAGCACATTTTGATGAGTCATAAGGGTCAAAGATATAACATTTTAATTTTATCAAGCCATACTAATCATATTTACTTTATAAAGCTTTTTCTTGCTAAGTTGAGTCGGTTACATGAACCACGATGTCATTGCGTCGAGTCCATGTGCTGGGATATGATGAAGTATTATGTCATTACGTATTTACTATACATTGTGACGTGACACAACTTTATATTGGCTATCACAAGCGTAACAATCCTTCTCGTTTTTTCCGGACTTGGAATGGGTTATGTAAAACATAGCCGAGTTAAGTATTTTTATCATATTTTAATTTTTTTTTTAGAAAAAAACTAGCATATCCACGTATGTCACCGTCACATTCCGATATTTCAGCTAGGGTCACTAAGGTCAATTTTCATGACATTGTTTTATTTTCTATAAACACCAGGATCAAGCATCACATATCTAACTTCTTATAGGTTCACATGGATCATCATGTATATCATTTGAAGATATTAATCAAATTCATAAGGTCAACAAAGAAGGATGATGCTACCAATTATTTTAGTGCCAAAGTCATATCCCACAAAAGAATTTCCATATCCAAATGCTATACAGAGTAAATGAATATGCACATAGTCAAGAATTAGAATCACGTAACAAATGAATATCAGAAAAGATAATTCAAGACTTAATATGGATTAAGAATCATGGCAACTAGATTTCTCAAGCTAACCACCCTTCAAGAACTACCATCATAGTAGAAACATACCAGAAGTGTGTTTCATATAGTCATCTCTTTATAATAATGTGCTTCTCACTCTAACATAGATCCACCACCACCAATGGGATATCTCTTTCAGATTTGTTCAAACAAGATAAGTTCCATCTCTGCTGCCTATGATTCAATGACTTCTCACTCTTACTATGAAAAAATTTATGACATAATCTTGTTATCACAACTAGGGACCAATTCTGTAATTTTGTTATTCTCTTAGCAGCAATCTTTCTTTTTAAAACCATCATTGCATAGTAACATGCTCAGAATCATTGCAACTTCCCACTCAGAAATATTAATTATCACAATAGAAGAAAATGCTAAAAATATGTTTTTTTTTTTTTTTTTATTGATAATAGATTAAAGAAAAAACAAAGGAGAAACTAGCTATAGGGCAGTATGAAAAACATAAAAAGACTATTCTAAGTCTTGTTGAAGAAGGTCTCTGAGGCCATCCCAAGGCACTAGCCAATCCGCATGGGTGATTCTCTTTGCAAGGGCATGTTTTGCTACAGCGTCTGC
>JASCZI010272283.1:2023-15594 GCA_036250425.1 Stylosanthes scabra
TAGAAAGAGTTGCATGCTACGAAGAGAGGTAATCTTTAAAGAAAAACCCGAGCGTACGTGTAGGATTGCCTTGGTGATCCTGCTAGCTACTTTATGTAATTTAGGTGCCTTTACCGTACTGGGAATCCAGTGGTTGGGATTCTCATTCCGTATGTTTCTCCTATTTTTCAGATGCAGGTTCACTTCTGGAAGATATGTGAAGTTGGTAAGTCAAGTGTAGAAGTTCTCCACTGAATGTCAAGTGTCGGTATATGTGTAAAAGGAGAAGTAGGTGTTTATTGTGTTAGATAGAGAAATGTATTATTTATGCAACAAATACTTCGCATGTTGTATAATCTATGTAGTCTTGAACCAAGTATTTTGTAATGTATTTTACTATTAATATTTTGTAGTTCAGTTATGGTTCAATGGCTCTACTTTTAGTAAATTACAGTATATAAATCGTGGTTTTTAATACCGTATTTCGGAGAAAAATTAAAGTACAAAGTCAGTGACACTCAGTACTTGTAAATTACGACCGCGGCATGATTTGCTAGTATTGGGATGTTACAACCCGCACCGGGTAACTGGCTTGTGTCCCCGCTTTCTATTGACCATCTCAAACCACTTTTTAAGCATGTAGCTCTCCCGGTTGCACAAAAAGGAATACCTAACGATGTCTTCTTTCGCGTTTTTGACCCGCTTCTGATTCCTAATAGCAAAACCCTTGCTTCTGTTGTACTCGTTGTAGAATTCACGAGCCTCTTCGACACTGTTGAACTCCATATTGTGCATCTCCTCTTCCATGATAGCCTCGTCTTCGCTGGCCCTTTCCCCTTCACCCTCATTCTCCTCCAGCTCTTGTGCCTCAATACCATCTCCTTCGATTCCCATGTTGTAGCATGCGTCCTGTGAATAAAAAGCCACTACATGCATAAGTTACCATAACAGAATTGCACTTCATTCTGCTTTTACACTCTTCACCATGAATAACACTTTACACAAACAACATGTCGGGGAAATTTTTTTCCCCTGCTTTCGTGATTTGCATCGTGAATACATCTTTCTCTACTATTCTAAAAAAAAAAAAACTCATCCTCAGATTCTCCCTCACACCATCTACGACTGTTACCTCGCAACCATTTAATGTTGTTTCTAAAATCTCTTTCCAGAATGTTATGAACAATATGTGCTACAATTACCCTGAACCCATACATTCATAACATGTCACACAGGATTATTTTCCTAAGATTTACATATAATTGGTATAACCCGGTCATAAACAACGAATCGCAAGGGGAAGATTAAATTGTCATGTTGAAACAAAACTTCTATCTACCTTCTTTCTCCCAATCAAGGAACACCCCTAAAGCGCAAACACGCCGCCTACAGCTCAACCAGTAGCTATATGCCGCCGCATTCTGATCGCAAATTTTTTCTTTAGCAGAATGGGGAGCTGCTTTTTTGCACTACCTAACTCATTCAGTGCCAACTACGGACAAACTTAAGCACTCCCACAAATTATAATATCCTACCAGGATACCCCACCACAGGTTCAGATTACATGTAAAAGTATACCACAAACATATATATCATTTCTTAGTGCTTACATCCATTTTTTCCCCTACTAGACTTTCACCACCTTAAGGCTTTGCATCCCTAATAGCTAATCATGCATCTACTTTACAAACTGCTGCTGTCATCCCTACCTCTTTGCCATTCCTTATTGGTTTTCCAGAAATTATTATACAACGTTAAATGCTTACCTGGTTATTCAGGTCCTCGCTTCCATATGCCTCTGCATCCATATCCCCTACACCAGCTGCCTCAAAATTAGCAGATGCTCCCTTTTCCGCTACTGGTGGTTCAGCCATCGCGATCAGAGATCGCGATCCCACACAACTGTTACCTATCGGTGTGCTTTTTTATGGTCGCAAAGCCCTTTTCCTGCCTCCAATTCGTTGATCCGCCCACGCCCTTCAATTCCGTAAGCCACTATCCATGTCTGCTTCGCTGTCTCTACCGACTATATCTCTAATGTCCTCCTCTCCCTCATTGGTGGCCCACGAGCATAAATCCCGCAAATTTTTGGGCTCGCCTACCATTCTGCCGCAATACCCTGTTTCCGATCCTTGTTTGCCACTTACCACTTCTGCCGTTGCTTGAAATAGGGGAAGTTTTTGCCACTTTTCGCTCTTGTTACGCCGTCGCACGCTCTCTAGCTTCGGTCTCCTCCTCTAACCGAAACTTACCCCGTATGACCAACTTCTAGGGTTTCCTTCCGCTTCTCGATTCATATACCCCAATTCCACGATGACAGCCCTTATTTTCTTCCGAGCTCACCTGCACCTTCTCTCCATCATTATAATTGTCCTTGGCGGTCTCTGGAAGCATTCAAACCCGATTTGTGGGGGCTCGGCAGTTTTGCCTTATTCCATAAATTTTTCGGATTTTTTGTCTTTTCCTTCCCCATGTCGCGACAAATTATACATATGCCACCGATCTAGGAATGGAGTTCTCATACTCCATCACAGTGGCCTAGAGTACTGGACCTGCTTCCTATAAGATATATTATTTTAGGAATATGGTGGGTTTAGTTTTTCTTATACAATAGGATCTAGGTGGACATCGTTATTTTTGGGCAGTAGCTTAATTTTTTTGTATTAATTAGGGGTGTTCAAAAAATTGGTTAGACCAAACTGAACTGAAACTGAACTGAAACTGTTTTGTAAAAATTAGTTTTTTTAGAAAAATAATTAAACTGGAACTACAGTTTTTTATAAGAACCAGTTTATTTGAAACCATTTTTTTATAGTTTGATTTTGATTTAAAACCAAAAAACTTTTTTCTGGCATTTGTACCATGTTTGTCCAACTAATTAACAAACGTGGTGAAAATGATATTTTCTTAACATTGTTGGGCGAACATAATGGAAACAATATCATTAATTAATTAATGTTAGATAAAATAAGTTAATTATTAATGTAAGTACTATATTACGTATATTTTAAAAATTATTATGTTAAAATATACATAATATAATACTCACATTAATGGTATTGTTCCCACCATGTTTGTCCACCAATGTTAAGAACATAGAGTTTTCATCAAGTTTGTCAAACAGTTGAACGAACTTGGTGCAAATGCAAAAAAATCCACCATATTTGCCCAATAGTATTAAGAAAATAACATTTTCACCAAGTTTGCCAATCAGTTAGGCGAATATGAAAAAAAAATTAAAATATACGTAAACTTGTTTTTATGGTTTTTAGTATAAAAACCATTTTAAATTGGTTTTTTAATCTAAAACTGGTTTTATTTTTGTAAACTGGTTTAAGCTGGTGCACTGTATTATAAACTGATTTTAAATCAGTTTGCTGTTTGAGTAAACAGTTTAGTTCAGTTTCCAAACCATTTAAAATAGTTTAGTTCAATTTAGGTGATAATTGTACCACACATCCCTAGTATTAATTGTCTTTAATTTTGTACTTGTGGTTTTTATTTTTCCCAGCCTTGCCTTCAAGTTGTTTTGAAGAATAGGGTAATGATAGGATTAGTATTATTGGGCCTATAGTCCAATTAGATAAGGCAATTATACTATAAATAATAATAATTTGCAATAGTTTAGCTAAGTTTGAAAATTGAATGACTCTAACTTTTTTCTTTAGCCCTAATTTTAAGAATTTTCTCTCAATTTTTTCTGATTTTGATAATTCTTGTTCTTAATTGATACTATAATTTATATCAATGTCTCGCATTGGTCTCCACATGCAATTTAATCATATTAATTCTTCGATCAATTAAATAATTAAATAATACATGCCCTAATTATTTAATAACAAATTATTATTTAATTAGCCAAAGAATTAATATAATTCGTAGTTTTATTTTTAAAAGGAAAAGTTTAGGGAGCATAGGATGTATGAAGCCTATGGGAGCCAAAAGGAACCCTAGCCCCTTCTCTCTTTGCCCACCCCCACTTCCATCCACGTCGTCGCTGTCGCCGCTCACATCTCCTCTTCCTCCTCCTCCTCCTCATGTTCCTGCTCCTCTTCACCCTCACTCCGCCGTCCATTGCTGAGATCAAGTTCCTCACCATAGATCCTCAAAGAAAAATCTGACGCGGAGGTAGCTGAAGGTGCCACTGGCATGTGGATGGCGAACTCAATGTAGCAGAAAGTGGAGAGAAGAGCGCAAAGGCCTGCAATGGCGTAGGAGAGGACAACAGCGAGGCAGCGTAGAGGCATCGCCACCGCTTCTTCCTCTTCTTCGTCGCAATCTCCTCTCTCTCTTCCTTTCTCCCTCCAGCGCAGTCTCACCGCACCGCCGACCTTCGCCTTTTTGGCTTCGATTGCAGTGGCAAGGCAAAGTACAACGCTGTTTTATTCGAAATTCACCAGAGTCTCCGCCTCTTCTACTTCTTTGCACGATCCTGCCGCCGCCGCCGCCACCGCTCCTCCTCCTCCTCCTCTACCTTTTGTTGTTGTTGTGGTGGTAGTGGTGATGCGGTTGTGGTAATGGTGGTGGTGAGGTGGTTGTTATTGTTGTGGTGCCGGCGGTGTTGTTGGTGATGATGGTGGTAGTGAGGAGGTTACAGATGATAAGTTGTGCTTTGTTTGAATGATAATTTTGTTTAGTTTCGGATGATAATTTTGTACAGTTTCGGATGATAAGTTGTTTTTGTTTGGATGATAATTGTGTTTAGTTTCGAATGATAATTTTATACAGTATTTCGGATAGTTTCGGGTGATAATTCTGTAGGATTACTCTTTTAAAAAACTAGTTTAAGACATTTGATATTTCAAGAACCAATTTAAAAGTGTGTAAACTGAAATACCTTCCGCTAGGAGTTGTAGATGACCTAATTATGCTCTATTATGATGCTGCAGAAACTGTAAATGAAGTTGGATCAACAATTGGAAGAACCATGGGAGGAACAAGTGGGATCATGTATTTTTTTTTTTTTTTTGGTGTCCAAGTGGGATCATGTATAATTCCGTATTATCTCATTTTTTATTTTCATTTGATGAAAATATATATAGTATTCAAATAATAATCTTAATATATAAACGTCTCATTCCTTTTTTTTTTCCCTATTTAATATTTTCCCATCAATGTCATCCTTTTTGAAGTACTTCATAGTTCATCGGTATGGAATGAATGAAGCAGGACGTAATGGGTGGTGGTGTGATGACATGTTTGAAGCGTAGCTGAGAGTGGGAATGAAACTGTGAAAGAGTGGCAGAAGCACAACTAAGCGGAAAGAACGGGCCAATATTCAAATCAGAATTGAATACCCATCCATCCAAATCCAATGGAAGCAACACGTTCCCTCCAACACCCATGTCGCATATTGTTATAAGAAGACAAACACCATCATATCACATAAACAGATTCTCTGCAGGAGGTCCGAATGAAATGGAGAGCTAAAATAGTAAAATCCATGCATAAAAGCTCAAATGGTCCCACCTTCGCCAGAAAACGATGGATCCATCATGCCAATCACTTTCGGGGATTCTCTTCACGTCCTTTCGTGCAATATTGCCAACACGAAAATATGTGACACTAATAATTATTACTAACATAAAATAAAAAAGAAAAAGAAAAACTAACTTATATGCAAACAAGGAAATATGTATACTCCTTTTGAGAGACACCACTACCAAGTTTTTTAGGATGTTAGATTATGCTTACTCATATCTTCGTTACACCTAATTTTCTCATTATTTTCAACGTGAAAAGCCCACGGAATCCGACTTTGTTTTCCATAGAAATATGCTAATCAATCAATGTTACTTTGTTTTCCATAGAAATATGCTAATTCACTGCTACAACCGGAAAATGCATAAGTTATAAACACCAAGCGAAAAGACAGTAACCACAAAAATCCAAAAAGAGAAAAAGGAGGAGAGGGGACACAATGAGATGGCCATTCCGGAAAAATTGAGCATAAAAGAATGAATAAACCAACCATGAAAATTACAAGCACAGGGCTCACAATGAGATGTATATTATTGTCCGACTGTAGTTATCAAGTATTTCAAATTTACATCCACTGTAAAATTTGGCGTATATGCAATCGCTCTCTCAGCTTTATGCAAAAAAGACATAAGCGGAGAGCCCAATGGTTAAGAAGATTACAAAATCCGGAACAAAACTTGGCTAAATCCGCATCAAGAGCTTAATGCACATAGTAGCCTAACTCTTGTATTTTTCCTGGACAGCCAAAGCTGCAGCCCTGTACCATGATGCCGCAGCCATGGCACCAGGGTCAGGAACTGTTGAAAGCAACTCTGAAGAAACGTATGTAGAACGCCCAGCCTGCATAATGCTCCCTCATCAGATCCAACAATCCACTTAATAATCACAAATAAATGCATAAAAAACCAGAGAATAGTTGTGGCATTCTTCTAAAAAATTCTAAAAGCAAAATGCTAAAATCTGCATGGCTACTGCTATTCAAAATGAGCTTCCCAAATTTGGAACTCCATGATTTAACCATCTGTTTTATTAAGAATAGCCAATCATAATTAAAATGAAACCAAGATTCCTTGCGCACAACTCATGAACTCAAGTCCAAACATAATTGAAACACAAGAATGCCAGACTTTCTCTGCTGCAAGTTAAAACTCAGTATTGCATCCAATTTATACTCTTAAAAAAGTCGACTAATAAGTAGTTACCTGTGCTTGCATTTTCTTGGTTGACTCAGCTCCAGTTAATGCAGCCTCAGAAGACAGAACAAAAGCGGTGATAGGATCCCCACCAGCATTTAATTTCTGTTCAACCAAAAAGCACGGTAAGTTACTCCATAAAAGGGCATCCAAATAATGTAGGGAAGTGAAAACCTATTGTCCGGACCTCTTGAAGAACAGACAATGCTGGAAGAAGAGCATCTAGCAAGGTTCTATAACCAGCGCTTGCACCCCCATATTTACTAACGGCAGCACTGGAAGCTGCAAGTGCCTCAGCCCCTGAATCAAAAGACTCATTCATGAGGGAGGGAAAATAAAATAAATAAAAAACCGGTAAAATTAATCATGAAATTTATGGTAGCTAGATTGGAGTTCCCACATTGTTTTGGCGCGACAACAGAACCAGAGCTCCGTTTCAGCTGTGTGTATGCTGCCTTGCACATAATTGTATATCTGAAAAGAGAGAAGTTTCTTGAAAACAATACTCAAACAGCATAATTAGTTAAACTTCAAAAATGGCATAATACGGCATTATACATGATCCCACTAGTTCCTCCCATGGTTCTTCCAATTGTTGATCCAATTTCATTGATAGTTTCTGCAGCATCATTAAGAGGATAGCTGTGAACAAAAGACAACAGTTCAGGTCAGAATGTAATAAAAATTCAAATTGGAAATTGCTTTCGCAGCAAGTAACTTGTCTTCAACGGCACAAAACATTATAATTCCATTAAAGAACATCCCTATAATAAGTCACATTCATATCTGAGAAGTAATGCCAAAGATATACCAAACCAAATCGGGCATAGGCTTACTTTTTGATGTCCTCCAGAATGGCTTTTGCGCCTCTATACATCTGCAGAAGTTGAACCAGATAAATCAAGTAATTCACATGATACTTCAACAACTATAATATACAATTTAGAGGATAGGACTCACAGTTGATCCACAGTCACCATCACCAACTATATTGTCCCATTCATTTAGGGTGTCCTTAAGATTTAATATTGCATTTGCAGCGGTTTCAATGGCTACCTCAAGGACTTGCCCTTGCTCACTTAGTTGTACAGGTCGACTCTGTGGCTTATGTAAAGCAAACATAGGAACCGTATTTCAAAAATTATATCAGGATATAATTACATATAAACAGTTGACTTGATTGAATAGATTTAATAAAACTCAACAAGTTTTCAAATGATGTTGACAACTCAATTTTACTTTAATCAGATTCACCAATAACATCATGCTTGATATGTAGTTATAGTATTATATGATCATTAGTAGGTGGACATCTAGATTGGTGCAGAGTTGATGATATTAATATAATGAGTTTTTCACCAAATACATAATTCACTGCAGATTGAGATATGCCGTATGAATACATGAGAGAGAGAAAGATAACATAATTACGAGAAATATATGACCATGACAAAGATATCACAAAAGAAAATCAGTGGTCAGATGCTGGATTTGGGCTTCCAGCAAAAAGTACAGAAATTGATGGTGGAATGAAGCATAAACTTAAACCTGAATTATGACAACTCAGTAAGGCATCATTTGATCTATATAGATAACTTCACTTACTTGGACAAGACTTAGTTCTTGTGGATATAGTATGCATTTGTTAAAAGTGTGTCCTGCTAGCTTTTTATCTATATGGAAGTATTACAAACCATAGACATTCCTTTGGACGGAAAGGACAAAAGTCTAGGAACTCACATTAACAGTTACATTAAAAGTGTGTCCTGCTAGCTTTTCAAGGTAAATTCAATTGTTATTGTGCCACATCATTTTTTTTCCTGAGTGTTTCTAAACGTGAGTTGTTAGCCTAGTACTCATCACAAAATTTTTCTGTCACGAGGTTTTTGTCAATTTCTAATAAAAGTATTCAACCATGTCAAATGACACTAACCAGTGAGCCAAATAAACTTGTATCAAACATGTATTGTACTTGTATCAATTTTCCTTTAACTACTTTCTCAACCACAACTGCTACATGTCATAGAAGGAATGACATATAATTCCCCATGTATTAAGTATATACCTCATCACCCTTTGCTGATGGAGCTGGCGGGACTGGAATTGGAATCTTAGTAGGCGGGTGAACACCTTAAAAGAGACGAAAGTTCAAGAGTTCAATGAACGGGAAATTTAATGCTTCCATCAACAATACATTTGAACAAACATTATCAAGAGGTAAAAGTGAAGTTATCAAGAATAATCCAGATTATTAACAACTACAGAAATTACTGACCATCAACTCCAACAGGCCAAGACGGTGCTTTAGTACTGGCATCTAATCGCTCGAGAATAGGTGGATCAGCCCTCATGATAGATATTGAGAAACCTGAAATAAATACTAATCAGAACTGCTTGACGAGTCACCAAGAGACTTAAATTGATGAAACAAACCTGCCATATCAAGTGATGTCATAAATGCCCCTGTATAAACTCTATCAACAGCCAGTCCATGCTCTAGCTGCAATCTTGGCACTGCCTTTCCTGCTGCAATCATTAGCTCCATCAAAGGGGTACTACCAAGCCTGCAGGTGAAGAACTTGCATACATCAATAAAACTTGAGGAGGAATTTGAATTATGGCGTCCAGGGTTTGGAATTAGAACAACTTAAAAGCAGCACACACAACAAAAGAAACTTTCTAAAAATAAGAATGTACATAAATAAAAGAGAACAGTATATTTTCAATAATAGGTATAGATAGCATAAATGTTGTTTTTCAACATTGTGTAATGAGAATATCTATGAAGCTAAGTTTAACCAAAACAGATATATACCCATAGGGATGTCTTTATAAAATGGTGATCAAGTCCCAAGAACAATATAATTTATGACCTACAAAAACTTAATTTCAGTTCTTAAAATACCGTGAACCTACCCATTGACCATGAGGATCACTCTACCACCTCGTGTTATTGGAACGTAGTTTGTTTCCTGGTAAGATTACCAAAAGAAAAGTATTGTAACTTCGTTCATAGGAATGATAACTCCAAAAAAGGGACACACAGTTATAAACTTACGGCCAAGCCTATTGAAGCAAGACTAGAAATTTGTGATGAGATAGAGCTTTTGGGTTAAACTATGATTAGTACAAAAGTCCGTGGCAAACACACCAGTAGCGGACTTTCTTCTTGATGTGGTAACATAATGTCACAAGAAAATTTTTGTACACAGTTAACAGTACACACCAATCAAAATTTTTCCATACAATATTGCAACATACCGTGGACAATATTTGATTCAAAACATGAGAAACCACCACATCCACATGCTGAAGATCAGCAACAGCTGCACCAGCTTCTCCATGCTGTAAAGTATATTATTTTTTTAAAAAAAAAATATAATAAAAGAAAGTAGCATTAATATTCATAATTATTTGCAAATTACTGAGAAATGGCAACAATAGAGAATAAAGACAAACAGCAATGACAAGGTAGATATAAAAAATGTAAACAGAGAACTTATCCCATAACATAAAACATAAAGTGACCTGTTTGTGTTAATGCTAAGAAGGTGCCTAACTAAAGGGAACTTACAATTCCAAGCCCCAGTTCTATCTTTCCTGGGCCCAAACGATCTGATGTAACTTCTTGACCAGGAAGTGTGCACACAGTTAAAGCAACACCCATTGTCCCCACCAATTCAGATGCATGTTTTGCTTCTGCAGCAACCTTAGCAAGTGGAAGGCCGGCAGCAGCAGCTGCACCTGCAACCTGCCTCAATCAACAAAAAATCATTTAATGTGTAGGAAAATGACAAATTAGCATTTATAATACACTGATATAATAATACTCTGAAGGGCTCTAACTCATGTACACATGAGAAATATCAGGAGTTGGGCTGCAAGATTACTGGCCAAGTGGAGAACCACTTAATGTTTGTGAGAGAAGGAAGTGAAAGATGAAGTGCATAGTGGATGAGCAGGAGATGGAAAAGGTGAATTATGTTATTAAGAATTAAGAATTAAAAGAACAGGACACCCCGGACAAGAGATTAGTATGGAGGCTGCTGGAATCACGGAAGGGTGGAAGGCATTCTATCGACCAGGCTCATTCGCGATATCATTTACTATCTTGCATTAATACCAGAATCATCTATCATATTAATAACAATGCTAAGTTCAACAATAAAATGAAATAAACATTGACAAACAGGCCCAAAGTCCAACAGATGCAAGCATAAAACGGTGCTGTTCAAAGTGGATGTATGAACAGGGCAAACAAACGATTGCTGAAAAATCAGAAAGGCTTTCTGAGAGTACCTTATGAACCAAAATAGTTCCTGCCAAGCCTCTTCTACCAGCAACCCCTCGAGGCGGTGGTAGTGCACAATCATCCCCAACAATTACAGTCTGCATTAGCAAAATTCAATCATACTTTAGCTAGATAACATAAACTAAGTACTAGATGAGATAATTCTAGCTAGGAATACCACATACCTCAACTTTATAACCTTCAGCTTTTGCTTGCTCAGCAGCCAAACCAAAGTTCAATCGATCACCAGTGTAATTCTGCCAAAACCCAAATTTGGAACACTATGAATAAAAAAAACAAAACTAAATCCCAATGACTGCTCATGAACAGACCATGCACGTGCACAAATCACACTTATTCATATCTAAAAAGTTGATTTGAAAGTGTTTTGATTTTCTTTCTTTATTTTTCTTTTTACTTTTTTTTTTAAACGATCTGAATTATTTTCTTCTCATGTAAGAATCTTACAATTAATCTTTCACACTGTATATTTTTCCAATCTAACAGCTTAATCTTTCATACTGTATATTTTTCCAATCTAACAGCTTACAAGAACTTCCGATATAGATCTTCCGATATAGATCATCATTAACAAGTCAATGAGCTAAATCTTATTAAAAAAACAAATAAATAAATAAATAAATAAATAAAAGAAAGATACCTTCACAATCAGAAGACATCCCATAGGTCCAGTTACAGCTCGTATCCCCTAAATTTGAATCATAATAGATGCTTCAGAACTATCAAAGAGAATAACATATTTATCATGACTACTCTGTGATATACACACGCCACCCAATAATAAAAGGCAAGCATACAGCTAGAATTGAATCAACTGGTGGGGAAGCAAAGACATCTCCACATATAGCTGCTGTCAGCATTCCTTCTCCCACATATCCAGCATGAGCAGGCTCATGGCCACTTCCTCCCCCTGTGGTATTGTAGGATTGCATAACAATTCTCATTATAACACTTTGTGTATGAAAACATAGTTGCAAAATCAGCATACAGTATTTCTTTTTATTGATCCTAAATATGTTTCATAGGGCTAAATAGCATAGTTCAACCCACCCTGATATGTATAACATACTTCTCACTTGCAACCTTTCTTCCTTTTTATATGAAAGGTAGACCAAATCATATACAACAACAATTCATTAACCATTCGCCCATTCCTATATGCTTTGATGAGAATGCTATGCTACAATTAACAGAAATTAAAACAAAAAGGAACATCCAATGGATAGTCACAGACCTGATATGACTGCAACTTTATCATTAGTTGCACTCGAAACATCTGCACGTAATACAACCTTCACCTGCATTCAAGTGAACAAAAACAAATGAACACCTTCAGGACCTCTCATACATTTAAGTACTGTAAACCATACATGCGTCAGTATATGTAATCACCTGAGGAAATCCATCTAAGTACTGTAAACCAGGGTACGTCTCCACAAGGCCTTCAATGAATTCAGTCACAACATCTACAACAAATTATTTTAACAAAGTTACAAAAAGATTAAGTATAATAATTCTATCTCTCACATTTACATAGCAGTTTAGGAACACAATCTTGTAACTACAGTGCTAAGTAAGAAATTGAGAAACTGCAAAATAGGAACCTAGCTAATAATACCTCTATCAAGAATCGATATGCTAGAACTAAAGAAATTCCACGAAGTCAATCATTGACCGATCTGAAAACAAGCAACATCTTCCTGGTTTTCATTTTCATATATCACATTGTACTACCGCTATCATCTTTCCACATTGAATCAACATCTTCGAATTAAAAACAGATAAAAGCAATATCCTCATTGACCGATCTGAAAACAAGAACCTATTTGCCGCTTAAGAACAGAATCGTTAAACTGCCGCGCCAGTGTGAAAAATGCAACTCCAAGATAGGAACCTAACTAACAACACCGCTATTATATCTTCTCGCAGTAAAACACTAAGTTACTAAGATTAAAAGCAAAAACATCAAATCGGAGCCGCTATACGAAGTTCTCATTGACCGATACCAAAAACAAGAATCGATTTCAACTCGTTTTAAGCTCAGTCACTTTCAGTCAAAGATAAATGCTTCAAAAGTCAACACAATGCACAGAACCTATAACAGTCAAAATGACGCAAACGAGAAACACGATTTCACCTCAAGAAACAAAAAAGATTGAAGAAATTAGTGAGAGCGCACCGAATAGTTGAAAGAAACAAGACAATACAAAATCGCAACCAAATTTCACCTACACAGACGAGAAATTGAACGGAGCAAAGCGAGCAAGAAACGGAGATAAAGTGAGAAAGAGAGAGCGCACCATCGGGATTGTTGATGAGCTTCTTGGCACGGAATGCCATGGCGACGAAGTACCTTTGCAGCGATTACGGAATTGAAAGAGTGAATGTCGAAAACTGAAAAAGAAACCCTAGAAATGGCTTTGCATGAAACAGTTGAAAGAAGAGAGAGAGAGAGAGAGAGAGAGAGAGAGAGAGAGAGAGAGAGAGGGAGGGAAGAAGAGTTGTTGTTGTTGCCTCGTTGGTTTGGTGGTGTGGCTCTTTATACACACAAGAGAAGGAAAGCGAGGGAGTTGATAGTTGGCTTGTTGCAGCAAGTAAGAGGGGAA
>JASCZI010272283.1:27973-44619 GCA_036250425.1 Stylosanthes scabra
GGCCGCATCGATGTTCCTCTGTCTCCGGTTTTCTTCCTTTCCACCGGAAGCTAGATGACTACATATAAAGCAGAAGCTCGTTTCATGCAAGCAAAATCTAATTGATATCGAACCCTGCATTTTTAAAGTCAAGAAAAGAAGATCTAAGAAACAATCTATAATTTTTTTCGCAACATTCATATCAAAGTTCTCATGCATATACAATTTTGCAAAAAACATAAATACCTTGTTTCCCAAGCAACCCATGATTCCGCATCCAACCGAGGAAACACTCAAGTGATGGATCCATCGATAGAGGTCTCGTCGAACCCAAATTGTGACAAACATTCCAACCATTTGCTTACTTATGATGCATTGGAAATCTTGTCCACCATCACTTTTTTCACAAACTTGTTCTTGTTCCTTCAGGGGATACACCTTCTGAGGCTCTGCTGTTCTTTCTCCTTTCTTGATTGGCATTCTTTTGTTAAGCGCCGCGCCGATAAGCGAATTCCATTTCCTCGAAACTCTTCGGTTTTGGGGTCCTAACACATTTGCTGCATTCAGAGGCACAATTTCTTGGAACCTTGCAGAACAAAGTTGTTCATCACATCACATGATTAGTCTATGAATTAAGTATAAACTAAAAGATTGAATCCAAAACTATATAGTTTATATGAAACTTACCCTAGAACATAGATATCCGCCAAGTTGTTTTGTGTTTCAAGCCAATCTTCCATGTCTAGATTCTTTGGAGGTTCAATTCCTCCAACATTCCAAGAACCAACAAAGATCCTATTTCAAAGATTATTATATGTTAGAGTTGATGATGTTGATATATTAATTTAATTTATAACTAGAACAAGGCAACACAATATCTCATACTTTTTGGTGTGATGATGGAAGCATGTTGTTGGGTTTTGAGATGATTGATTCAAATTAGAATGAGTTCCCTTCTTGGATAGTGATGGATTCTGATTATCTCCTTTGGAATTATCAAAGCTAAGTATCCTTTTTAGGATCTTACTCTCGTTTATCTTGAAGCCCTGCATGATCTTTGAATCCCCAAAAAAACAAAATCACTCTTCAATGTGATTAATTCACCAAACATAAGAGTAAAAAAAAAGAAACTGAAAAAAAAAAAGATACCTAGTGGTTGTAGTTTTCTTGAGACTACCTCCAAAGTATGGAAGTGACATACAGAGCTTAGAGAAGTAGAAAAGAAAGAGACTTGTAATGTAATATCAAGAGGATTAGTCAATGGATGAGGGTGGGAATTTATAGGCAATGCACCACTACTACCCCAATTGACTACTAGATTTTTTTTTCGAAAAAAAATTGCATTATTTTGTATAGGTAAGTTTAACATTAATTATCTTATTTGGGTTAGAATATTAATTTAGTCTCTTTCGTAAAAAATTGTTTTATATAAGTATTTATGTATTTTTTTTAGTATACTACATGTACGCTAAAATCAGTCACTAGTGTATAATATATATTAAAAAACAAAATACATGCATAGTTCAAATGTAAAATACATACTAAAAATAAGTTAAATTACACATGTATTTTATAAGATACATAATTTATATGATTAAAAGATTTAGAATTTAATTATTGTTATTAAAAACAATTAATATAAGACAAACAAAATGAAAGAAAATGTGTTAGATATAATCGTATATTTATCTTTATCTAATAACTTAATAAACTTTTGAAATTGATGATTCCATGACACTCAATTTTGAATCGAATACGAGGCTATTTATTTTCAATTGTTCCCATCATCATTATTTTTCCCAAATTAACTTTGTTAGTGACAGGATAATGACATATTTTTGGGGACAACAGAAAAAAAAAAAAAATATGTGGCTGGGGTGTTAATTTCTTAATGGAAAACCAAAGATCATTCACATGGAGAGTAATTTATTTTTGTTTCACTTTCCATATATCAATATACCTATACCTACTTTGTCTTCCGTGGAGCTCCATGAATGGAAAGATCCTTTAAAATTTTCCAATTCTAATCAATCAATCAAGCACATGCACTAGCCAACTATATTACTTTTAATTAATTACCCTATACTACACATAATAACGCCAAACCAATGGGTTTTGTTCTCTTAACATATACATGTACCAATTCAAATTCCTCAGCAACTTCATAATCTAATCTTCCACCACTCTACTTGTTAATTTTTGTTATAAAGCTTTTTTGCATATTATAGCTCCAAATTAAGCATACCCTTAATCATTGGCGGTGAAGTTTAATTTTCTTGGTAGTAAAGTGAACAAGTTGTTGTGTTGTTAGACAACAAAGTTAGTTCAATTCATGCCATTTTTGTTATTGGCATAATCATTACTATATTATTATATGATTATATGATATGAGCCTAAAAGCGAGTGCGTGCATGTTAAGATTTTTGACTGAATGTCAATGATGGCCGCAACTTGAAGAGATAAAGGAACATAGAATTTGATGAATAATTTTGTAGCACCAAATAAAAAATAATTATAACTGAAACCAAGTTTTGGGATTTGGCGTTGATATCGAGTTGTTGGTCATTTTCATTGGTCTTGTTGCGATTATTTCCCATGTGCATAACCATTAGCATTCTAATCCTAATTGAATTGCTAGCACACAACATAGGTTTGGCTAATAAAGCTAAGATTAATTATGCCGAAAATTAAACTATCATGGATGAAAACTAAGCAGAATAATATCAGATACAGTTGGTGGCTTGGGTTATCTTCCGTTTATATTATTATCTAACCATGCCAACAAGAAGTTATATATATTCCATTCGAGATGTTTGTTACCAAATGTTCATCAAATCAGCTCGGCTACAAAACCAACATTACGTAGTTCTTAAAGAATTAATAATTAAGTTATCATCTAAAATTAAAAAATTTTATTATTTAAAATTAAAAAATATTATCATCCAAACATAATTAGAATTATCATTGTAAATATATGAGTTATCATCCGTAACTCATCTACTATCACTATCAAGTATATTATTGGGTCATAAATATATTGACTCCCAAGACTTTCTATTTCCAATTTAATTAGGTTAACTTATACACTTAGCTTTTATAGTGTCACTAAAATTATAAATCAGTCTCTATACTTAAAAAATTTGTAACTGGGCTCTTACAATTAATAGAATTTTATAAAATTTTTATAGTTATAAAATTTTGTAACTAAATCTATGTCGTTAAAAAATTGTTGGAGTTAGTTGAATATTCTTCGTCATATTTTTAAGTTTTATCGCAATTTACATAATATTATTTGAAAATATATTAAGAAATATTTAGTCATTTCCAATATTTTTTAAACCATAGATATTTAATTTTATTTATATTATTAGAACTTAATTACAAACTTTTTAAATATAAGAATCAATTTACATTACAGTAAAATTTCAGTAAAATAATAATGACTAAGTGTGTAATTTAAGCATTTAATTAATCACATTAAAAGAAATTCAAGTTTATATAGTAAGTTAACTTATATATGACGTGAGCTATACGAATATTTAGATTCGAAATTATAAACTTTAGTTGATAACTATATAATTCCACTATAAAGAGTACAAATATGTATGTCACGGGTTCCATATGGTGTCCATGATCCATATGACTCCTACATTAGGACTATGTTATATATTATAAAGTTTTTTTTCCCAATTTGGAGTAAATTATTACTCCCAATATGAAATTGCAACAAGTGTCAAAATTAGAGCCCCCGGAGGCCGGATTGATATTATTTTATGGTAACAAATCCATGATTACTTCAACTATAGACGGTCCATTTTCTTCACAATCAAAACAAACAAATGGGAAGATTATTGACTCCTTAGCTCACACCAACTCTTTGATCATAAGTTTGATAATGACGTTCATTTATCAGTTATCACCCCTCTAGCTTATGTATAGTTAATATGGACTTTATTATTTTAATTTTATGTCACAGGAACCAACTTTGATATTTGTATAGGCTTTTTTTTTTTTTTATATATAGTAGTTTATATAGGTTTCTACGTATGACAGAGTAGTTAGGCATAGTTTTAGGGCAGTTTAACCATAGTTTTTTTTTAATATAGTATTTTTAAGATTTATAGAAAAAGATAAATTTATCGACATATCAAACAATAAATAGCATAAAACAAGGAAAATGTTTGGTAATAAGAATTTTATTTAAGATGTATCATTAATGTTAGTAATATTAGAAGAATAAATTTCTCTATAACCAAATTTAATAAGTTAGTTAATGAGTATTCAATTAATAAAAACTACTCATCTACTGATAGGATTAGACGATTAGTAATATTAAGGCTATAGTCCAATTAGGTTATAAAATTATAGTATAAATAGTAATAGTTTGTAATATTTTAACGAGGTTTTGAAATGAATGAAGTGTAGATTTCTTCCTTTGGCCTTAATTCTAGAAATTTTCTCTCAATTTTCTCCCTGAATTTTATAATTCTTATTCCTAATTGATATTTAATTCGTATCAAATGATGTTTTTATTAAATTCTCTTCCAACTTTTGATGGAAGAGGAAGTGGATATTGGTGTTAATTTGTGTTTGTCAATTCTGGAATTCCAGAAAAATTCCAGCTTCGCATGGCACTGGTTCTTCACATGGATGGAGGCTCAGAAATTTCTCAGCAAATTGGACTCAATTTGAAATTGAATTTTTTTATTGTTATCAGTCTAATTTTATTTAAGTGTTACCAGATTTCAATTCATCGACAATTTCAAAGCAAGAAGCAGATCGTGAAAATTTTCAGATACGAACAAATTCAGAGATTGAAGTAATAGTTGAAAATCCATATTCAAATGATTCATCATAATTCAATTTTCAATTACAACCAGAACAACAACATGAAGAATCAATATCAGTTTCAAATTCAAATTCAAATTCAGAGATACAGTTTTAACTACAGCAGCAATCACAAATTGATCGAAAAACAACAAAATCCGAAACCACAGATGAAGAAAGAGTAATAGAACATCATATTGAAGGATTTGATCTCAGAAATTACAGTGAAAAAACCACAACATCAGTATATGTAAATCTGTTGTCGCACGTGGAAGAGGAAGGAGAAGAGATCGACGAAGCAAAGTCACTCGCCGTGGATTTGTGGATCTTATAATTCTTGTTCCTAATTGATAATTAATTTGTATCACCTATGCAACAGCTCAGACCTCCCGCTAACAAGATATTATTCGCTTTGTGGGTTTCATGAGCCACCTCACAGTTTTGCCTTTGACGAGAGCAGGGATGATAACCGAAGCCCTCCACGCCCACTCATCAAAACACTTCTTGCTAGGGAGGGGTATTCACACCCTTATAAGGAGTGTTTTCGTTCCCCCTCCAACCGATGTAAGACTTCACAATCCACCTCCTAAAGGAGCCCAGCGTCCTTGTTGCACATCAATCTGGGCTCCGGCTCTGATACCAAATGTAACAGCCTAGACCTCCCACTAGCAAAATATTGTTCGTTTTGTGGGTTTCATGCACCAACTCACGGTTTTGCCTTTGACAAGAACAGGGATGATAGTCGAAGCCCCCCACGCCCACTCGTCAAAACGCGTCTTGCTAGGGAGGGATATTCACACCCTTATAAAGAGTGTTTCGTTCCCCCTCCAATCGATATGGAACTTCACAACCTACACATACACATAAAATAGAATAGAAACGAAGAAGAAAAAGGAGAGGATGACAAGGAAGAAAGCAGGAAAAAAAAAAAAAAGAAGAAAAAAACAAAAGTTGTGTCATGTGTGTTTTCAAATTTATTTTTTCAAAACAAGATGCAAATTAAATTTTTATACTTTTTTGCATTTTTCTTCAAAAATTTATGTATTCTTTTTCTAATAAACATTTGATGAAGGGGAGGAGAAAGAAGAAAACAAGGAAAAACAAACAAGAAAAGGTTGATTTTTTGTATTTTTTTATCGACAAACACTACTAGAAAACTGGATATTGTAGACAAATATTTCTGACAGATTTAATTCCATGGAAATATAGATAGATTTATTGACATATTTTCTATCGGAAATAAAAATATTGAATCTGCAGTAAATTTATAGACAAAAAGAAAATTCTATCGGTAATTCTGTCTCAAAAATTAACATTTTTTCGAGAAATTTTTACAGTTGGAAAAATTGGTCTGTAATTTTAAACTTTTAAGTATGTAACTTAGAGATCTCCCTTCAAAAATCGTGCTTCCCAAATAACACGCTTCACACTGCCTTCGAACCCTAAGCTTCCTTGAGCTGTGTTCACCGCATCTCTGCGCCTCCCATTGGCCGTCCACTGCGCTCTCGTGGTCTAAGCTACCTGAATAAGGCAATTATCGACGAAAAATCTGTTAAAATTAAAGAAAAATCTGTCTGTGAATTGCAGACGTAAACAAAATTAATTTGTTGGTAATAAGTTACTTGCGAGGCTTTTACAGATAGACCAATTTCGTCGATAAATATGATAAAATATGTATATAAATCTATTTGTGATATACTATTTTCTAATAGTGAAAGTGGCTGTGAAAACAAGAAATACAAAATTCCTATATTTTTATCCACAAAATTTTGTATTTTTCCTCGAAAAATATGTGTTTTTCTTTTTCCCAAATTTTTGTTACAAAAATTTTGTTCCTACAATTTAAAAGATGAAAAACACAAACATTTATGAAATTAAATACAAAAATTTGTGAAGTGAAAAATAATAACATAGATAATAAAAATGCGAAAAAAAAAGGAAAGAGAAAAAAAAATGTAGAAAGAAAAAGGAGAAAAGGAGGAGAAGAAGACACAGTGAAAAGATGTCAAAAATAGATGTAAGTACAAAGAAAAATATTAACTAACAATATTTAAAATATCTCACATATTCAATTTAATGTTAGTTAAATATATTTATGAAAATCCATAATTCTTTTTAATAAGTTGTTGTACCCTATCATCATCTTTTTATAATTTTATTAACTTATTACATGGAATCATCATGTATGTGTTAGAGATAACTATTCTTTTAGTCACTAAGGTTTAAAATCAAAATCAAATTGATCTCAATTTTTTTTAATTAAAATAATTATTAAGGTTTTATTTATGTATAAAATAATATAAATATCCCTATATAAATATACTACTAATTAGAAATCCTAATATTTTATTCATTTTATCTCACTCAGCAGCATCCCTTCCCTCTTCCCTATTCTCCCTTCTCCCTTCTCTGTATCTCCCTTCAACCTCCATCCTCCAGCGGTAGAACGAGACTCGACGGCAGAGTGAGAACTAGGTGGTGCAGTGGCGGTTCTGGCTCAAGCGACAGTGATGGGACAATGGCTTCCTCGGGCACCAGCGGCGGCAGAGTAGCAGCTCGGGACGCCGCAGCTGGGTGGTGACGCGGTGGCAGCACCCTTCCCAGCATCACTGCTTCTGTCCACTTCTCCCTCTCCAGCTTGCCATTCCCTTTCTTCCATCTCGGTTCGACGGCGGCAACAGAGGCATCCTCCACCTCTATCGGCGCCGCCGTTTCTCTCCCCCTCTTTTTTATTTCTCTTCTTCCATTCCCTACTCTCTCTTCTGTAACTCTGTGTGTGTAAGAGGTGTTTTTTTTTTCTTTTTTTTCAGACAAGAAGGAGTGTTTATTTGAATTGGAAAATTAGGATTTGGTATAAAAAGTCATAGTTCTGAGATTTTTCTTTTTTTTTCCGGATATTTTAATTTTTTTTATGTTTTTTTTCCCTTCTGAAATAATAATTTATATTAGATTTTTTTTTCTTTGGAAAATTTGTTGATTGTATTGCTTGTTATTTTTTTGTCTTTTCTGTAATTTGATTGTTGTTTTGTGTTTTGTTTATTGATTGATTCTTTGTTTGAACCATTTTCCAATTTTAGATTTTTTTTTTTTTGAGATTTTAACTTATCAAAGAAGAAATGAATTGTTTTAATAAGTTGTGTTATGGAGAAATCTCCTTCCCAGAGTGTGTGTAAAAAAGAAGAATTAATTTATAATAATTAATAAATAATATTTAAAGACAAAAAATAATAATATTTAAATTAAAGAATAATAACAAATAAAAGGTAAAATGGTCAAAAAGATATTTTAAATAGAAATGAAAACCTTAGTGATATTTTGAAGAAAAAAAATATTGGAACAATTTGATTTTGACCTCTAATTATTCCCTATGTGTTACTTTCTTAAGATTTTGATAATTTTGATGGTTATGGATGAATCTAGTAATATACATATTAAGATTTTACAATTACTGTTATTAGTCATTATTTTATAATATTCAGGACATTCATAAATATAACTGGGATCTTAGTTATTCATAAATTAGTTATATTCTCATGTGTAACTGTGTAAGATCATTACATCTAAGAGCATCAACGCAATCATCGTATTTCAAAAAGAAAAAAACAGTAACAATAACATCCCCTTACTGACGTGAAACATTTCTGAAATGCCACATACGTGTCGTCGTGCATGAATGTAACAAACAGATTAAATAAAAGCAGAGAAAAGATTACACGACCCCATATAATATTCAAGATCGAATAAAATTTTTCAAATATTTGTTGTTGTCGATCGTTAGGGTATCCAGCATAAAACATAAAACAGGAACAAATTATTTTATTTAATGTGTTTTATTTGTATTGTTTATTTTTTCTTTCTTTCCACACAATATCACCCAATTCTATAGAATAAAGACTAATCAATTGTTGTCTTTGGATATCTAAATAAATCCTAGATTTTAAACCATAATTTTATGTTGTAAATTCTAATTTTAAATCTAAATTTTAAAGCATACATTTTAAATTCTAAATTTAAAATTACAATCATTCTAGACCGTACACTTATTTTATCAATCAAGTTCAACGAAGTCATTTAATTATTTGACAAATAGAAGATCATTTGATGTCAAATATAAGATTATTTATGTGCCATTTTTTTTTACTATTTGATATCGAAATGATTTCTCATTTGGTATAGAAATTTGACTTGGTTGAATTTGGTTGAAAAAAATTAGTATACACCTAGCATTATCGTTTAAATTATCAATTATATCTCCTAAATTTGTTTATATTTTACTTCACTTTCAAATGTTCTTTTAACTTGAAATTTAAAGTTTTTATTGTTTTTAATTAGAAATATTTCCTTTTAATATTCAATTATTAGTTAATTATTTTTAATTTTGTTGGCTGAGTTAATAGGACGAATTTTTCATAAAAATTGTGAATTGATGATAATGTCACTAAAATTATGAACATTTTGTATTGTATGTTTGTATACATTTATAAAATAAAAAATATTATTATCAATTTAAAATAATATCCATCCGCTAAAAATTTCTTTGATTTTTCAACCACGCACTTGGGCGGCTGTCAAGAAATATGATTAAGGTGATTGATATATTGCATATGGATGAACCATTAGTTTTTTAGAAATTGATTAGTTAAATAGAGAGTAAGATTCGATGTTAAGGGTGGCTAAAACCTAAAATGTTGAATCTAGTGAACAAAATTATTACCAAGGATCCAATAGTTTTTAGACAGCAGCCATGATGGGTTGTTCCGTTCTTGTATAAAGAAATCAATGGTAATATGTTTTCATAGATAACTAGCTATTAAGTAGGGTTATTAGTTGCTGGATGCTGATTAGTAAATACTAATTACTTCATGATCAATTTCTCTCCACAATCATCATAATATAATTATATTCCTTAAAAGCTAACCTAATTGTTTACATAACAAATCCCATATTTATTTATTACAATTAAAGATTTCTTTCTTGGTCATATAGTACAACTCACACTGCTACTATACATACCAAATTCAAGTTTTCAACTTAGGTAGTAGTTGGACCTCACGTCCTGTACAGTCCGTACAGTCCTCTTTCTTATTCTGCTAGGGCATGAGACCAAACAGAAACAGAAGTGTAGTGCCTTCAAGAGTCCCTTCTTGGCAATCGTGAGCAGTGTCTGTTTCCCCTCGAATCGTGCTGGAGCGTTGAATGTTGTTACAAGAAAGATGGAGGAGTCATCACCATCACGTAATAAAGGAGATCCAAAAAACCACTCACTAAATGAAGAGGAGGAAGAGAGCCTGGTCATCTATGAAGAAAAGGATATAGCTGAAGGAGTCCAAAAGTGCAAATATAGTATTGTAGGAAAGCTTATTACAGAAAAACCAGTAAACCAGAGCTGGGTACAAAATGCAATGTACAATATCTGGAGAAAGCCAGAGGAATTCCACATGAAGGAAATACAAAGTAAGATCTACCAATTCTTTTTCAAGAAGGAAGGGGATATGAGGAGAATCCTGAACGGAAGCCCGTGGATGTTTAGAAACTCATGGCTACTAATGGAGAGATGGGAGAGAGGAGTAGACCCAACAGAGATAGATTTCTCTCACACTGAAGTGAATCTTCAAATCTGGAACTTACCAGAGCATTGCAAAACAATCACACTAGGAAGGAAACTGGCATAGGTGGTAGGGAGAGTGCAGGATTGCAATCTGTATGATGGCAGGAATGGGCAGGATTTTTCATCAAATCAAAGGTAAGGATCAATCTGAACCTACCTATAAAAAAAGAAACGAATATTGGAAGTAAGGAAGATGGGGTGATATGGGTAGACATCGAATATGAAAGATTACCAACCTTTTGCTATTTCTACGAAAAGATTGGCCATGATGAAGCAAACTGTGAGGAAGCAAAGACAAAAGAAGAAGGCACACAACAAAAGTCCAAAGGATTAGAGGCATGATTGAGATCTGACATTACTGGAACTAAGGTGGCAGAAGGGAGCCATAAGGAGAAAAACTACAAGGAGGAAGGCAAAACTTACCAAAGGAAAAAGGAGCAAAGCAGAGGAGTTCAAAAGAGATTGATGGAGAAACTCGCTTATTTGACCGTAGGAGACAAACCAACTCAAGAGGCTGCAGAGACAAAAGAAGCAAATGTCACAATCCGAGAAGAAAACAATTACAAAGAGGCAGAAACAAGTAGAAATCAGATAGATAAAGCAGAAAAAATGATCAGCATGCAAGAAGATACTGAGAAAGAAATGCAATCAAAAGAAATCAAGCTACTGAAGACGAGCGAAGAACCAAACAAAGCAGAAAAAAGGGAAATCAGCAGCTCATCCAGCAAAAGTAAAGAACAAAACCAAGGAGCACACAAGAAGTGGAAGAGAAGAGCTAGGGAACCAGAGAGCATTAATGTAGACAGAGAAGAGATAAAGGCAGCAGAAAGAAAAAGAAAACTAGAAGTAGTAAATCATATGGAGACAGAACAAGTAGAGGCTCAGCACAAAAGGCACAATATCACAAACACAGCGGCAGAGGTTGCTACTAATGAGGCTAATTAGCTGGAACTGCCGTGGGCTTTGGAACCCATGGGCGGTGAGAGCTTTAAATAAGCTTCTAAAGCAAAAAAATTCCAACATAGTTTTCTTAATGGAAACTAAAAAGAAGGCTGTGGAGATTAACCGAATTAGGAGAAGAGGAGGTTTGGACAATGTTATAGGTGTTGATTGTGCAGGAGAAAATAGAGGGAGTTCAGGGGGTTTAGCTGTGTTGTGAGGAAAGGAGTGGATGTAGATGTGAAATCATGGTCACATAACCACATTGAGATGATAGTAAATGAGGAGGGGAGCACCAACCATTGGAGAGCCACTGGTTTTTACAGATATCCAGAAGCAGCCAACAAGGAGAAATCTTGGGAAATTCTCAATTCCCTTGGACAGTCCAATAACACTCCTTGGTTAGTATTCAGAGATTTCAATCAAGTTTTGGAGCAAAAAGAGAAGCATGGAGGATTGCCAGTTACCATTGCACAAACCAAAGGATTTAAAGAAGCTCTTCAAACAAATGAACTCATTGATCTTGGATTTCTGGGACACGACTTCACGTGGTTTAACAATCAAAGTGGAAATCAGAATGTTCAAGAACAACTAGATAGAGCGATAGCCAACATAGGTTGGAAGGAAGTGTTCCCTAGGACAGTGGTGCAGCACCTTCAGCGATATAGATTGGATCATTGCCCGATTCTTATTGATTTGAATGAAGCCTCAAGGCAAAAGAAGAAGAGGGAACACAGTTCAGACTTGAACAGGTTTGGCTAGAACATGAGGATTGTGAGGAGATGGTGAAGAGATCTTGGTTACCAGGCAGCCAAAGCATTCAAAGGAAGATGGAGAACTGCAGCAGAGTCCTTGATAGTTGGGGACAAGACAATTTTGGTCAAATTTTAAAGGCACTTTTGGCAAAACAGAAGGAGACGAAGCAGCTTCAAGAAGGACCACAATCAGCAGAAAACATTGCCAAAGCCAAAGAAATTCAAAGACAGCTAGACAAACTACTTAAGCAAGAGGAAATCTGGTGGTCTCAAAGGTCAAGAGCAACATGGCTTAAGGCCGGGGATCGAAATACAACATTTTTCCACCAAAAGGCGACTCAAAGAAGGCAAAGAAATACAATTCAGAGAATTACTGATGATGCTGGGGTGGTGTATGAGGAGGGGGAGAAAATAGAAGTGACTATAACAAATTTTTTTAAATCTCTTTTTACAGATAAAGGAACTCAAAACTTGGAAATTGCAACTGATGTTATTAGAGGCAGAATTAATGAGGACAGAATGAGAATAATCCAAGATGACTTCACCAGCCAAGAAGTGAAGACAACACTTTTCCAAATGCACCCAACTAAGGCGCTTGGACCAGATGGAATACCAGCTCTCTTTTACCAGCAAATGTGGAATATTGTAGGAGAAGATGTTACAAATTGGGCTCTCAACATTCTCAACAATGAAGGTGATCCAGCAGAGCTAAACAAAACCCACATGTCTAATACCGAAGACAAAGAATCGCACTCACACAAGAAACTTCAGACCGATCTCTCTATGCAACATTTTGTTCAAAATAGTGACAAAAACTATTGCGAACATGGTGAAACTAATTCTTCCTCAAATAGTGGGAGAGTTTCAAAGCGCTTTCGTCCCTGGTAGGCTTATTACCGATAATGGATTAGCGACATTTGAGATATTTCACTACATGAAGAAGAAGAGGGAAGGGAACAAAGGTTTTATTGGGCTGAAGCTGGATATGGAAAAGGCTTATGATAGAGTAGAGTGGGAATTCATTATAGAGGTGCTTAGAGTCATGGGATTCCCAGACAAGTGGATACGGCTGATTTCGAAATGTATTAGCTCAGTAACCTTCTCAATCCTTATAAATGGCAGCTCAACCAAAGAATTTACACTTAGCAGAGGAATCAGGCAACGGGATTCGCTATCCCCTTACCTGTTCATTTTGTGTGCGGAAGTTTTCTCTGGTCTTCTAAGGAGAGCACAAGAGAGGAAGACGATCCAAGGAATCAGAATAGCAAGATCGGCACCTGAGGTATCCCACCTCTTCTTTGTCGATAACAGTATTTTGTTTTTCAGATCATCAGATCAGAATATTCTTGAAATTATGGAGATTCTTAAACTCTATCAATTAGCTTCAGGACAACGAATCAACTTGGACAAGTCGGAAGTTTCCTTTAGCCGTAATATCCCTCCTACCAGACAAATTCTAATCCAAGAGTGGCTAAGTATTAAGGCTGTGGAAAACCATTCAAAGTATTTAGGCATTTCTACTTTTGTGGTGAAATCCAAAAAGAAGATCTTTGAATTTGTTCAAGAGAGGACGTGGAAGAAGCTGAAAGGATGGAAAGAGAAGTCTCTATCAAAAGTGGGAAAGGAGGTCCTGATTAAATCTGTGGCTCAATCAATACTGTCGTATATCATGGGATGTTTTCTGCTGCCAAAAAGCCTATGCAGTCACCTTGAGAGGATCATCAGCAACTTCTATTGTGGCTCTAAGGCTAGGGAGAGGAAAATTCATTGGGTTTCCTGGGATAAGATGTGCAACGCAAAAGAGAAGGGAGGCTTTCAACCAAGCTACGAGGCTTTCAACTAAGCTTTGCTAGCAAAGCAAGGATGGCGTTTGATTAAGAATCCAGAATCTCTAACTGCTAAAATGTTAAAAGTCAAATATTTTGCAAGGAAAAATTTTACCAAGTCAGACAGAGGCCACAATTCAAGTTGTACTTGGCGCAGCATTTGGGAAACTAAATGGGTTTTGGAGCTTGGTGGGGTATGGAGAATTGGCAATGGCAGAAGCACAAAGATATGGGGAGATCCATGGCTTCCGAATCAAAACGGTTTTAGGATTTGAAGCCCCAGAACAGAGTTTGAACCGGAAGCCACAGTTGACAACCTAATCAACTATGAAGAGAAAACTTGGAACCAGGCAATCATTAGACAAATATTCCTCCCATTTGAAGCAGAACAAATAACAACAATTCCAATTGCCAGAATGATGTCTACTACTGGAAGTTTAACAGAAAGGTAGAGTATGAAGTAAAGAAGGCGTACCATCTCATTAGGAGCCATGGCTAGAACACACAGAGTAGCTTCTCCTTGATTGACCCCTTGCGTGCAACACCTTTGGAAACAGATATGGAAGCAAAGAATCCCTCTCAGAACATAGAATTTCATATGGAGATTATTGAATAACTCCCTGCCCATCCTGCAGAATTTACACACAAGAAGAGTGAGGTGCGAAATTGTATGTCCTAGATGTCAATTGAGAGAAGAATCAGCCACTCACCTATTTAGAGATTGCGATTGGGCGAAGAGATTCTGGTTTATGTCGCTCCTATCTCTCAGAATCCGCGATGCTGAAAACATGCCCCAGCAGCAATGGATTGGGGATCTGTTAATCCAAATTGGGGAAGAAAGATGAACACTATTTCTATGCAGCATCCATAACATTTGGTTCGCAAGGAACAATTTGGTTTTTAATCAAATCACAGACCCACTTGAAGAGCTAATTCAGAAAGCGAATCAATCTCTAATCGACGCAGCATCATATCGAAGCACTCCCCCAGCGATGACGAACCGACCCCCAGGCAGCAAAAGCAACAAATTTTGAACTCTTCCAAGCTTGGGCACATACAAAGTGAATTTCGATGCTGCGGTAATTAATGGAGATCGTAGGGGAGTTGGGGTGGTTGTTAGAGATGAAGAAGGAGCAGTTATGGTTGCAGCCACGCTGGAAGCAACTCCGCAATGCTCTGTTATTGAAGCTAAGGTTCAAGCTCTATACTTGGGCCTTCTCACAGCATCCCAAACATGTTTTTTTGACATTGAAGTGGAAGGAGACAATATAGAAGTAATCAAGGCTATCAACTCTACAAATAGTTTTGGTGGAGCTTTTGGAACCATAATTTCAAATTGTAAAGCCCTTTTGAATAGTTTTAGGTTTTACAAATTTATACATGTTAAAAGAGGTGGGAATTTAGTAGCTCATCAATTAGCAAATTTAGCTCTTACCGGGCCTAATCTTTTGTGACTGGAAGAAACATCAATAGAAATTTGTAACTTGGTCCATCTTGACATATTGGGCCTTGTTAAATACAGTTATATTTCTTTCAAAAAAAAACTCAGCCCACTATGAATTTGTATTTTGTACAAAATGCTTTACACAATACATAATTAAGCATAAACCTCTAAAGTATCACAAATAAAAAACAAACTCAAACAAAAATCATAAAACAACCACAACTATCACAAGATCATGTATTTGGTAACTGTAAATTATTATTATTATTATTATTATTATTATTATTATTATTATTATTATTATTATTATTGTGGTTGTTTTTAATAAAAAAGTTTATTAAAATTATAATTTACTTCTTATAAAACTGTAATTTATTTTTTTCTTTGATTATTACAAAGAATATAACAAAGAATATAACAAGAATAATATAGATCTCAATTGCTCTAATAGTATATGTAGATGATTTATTGTGGTAATGGATGATTTCTTCGAAATTTACGGCATCAAGTAACATCTTCATCAATTATTCGAGATTAAAGACATTGTTGAATTGAAGTGTTTTCTTGGTTTGGAGGTTGAATTGAAGCAAGAGGGAATAAGTGTGTCACTCAATCTTTTAAAAGAAAAAAATTATAGGTAACCAATAATTTTCAAATTAATAAATCAACCAATAAAAAACGGAATATCCATAACCGTTATTAATAGAACATCTACAATGAAAGTGATAAAACATCTGAAACTTAAAGCAACTATCAACTAACTTTAAAAAGAGAACATCTGAAATCTACAAACAGAATATTCGAAACCTAAAGAAATAGAACATCTAATTCAAGTTGTTGGCTAATATTGATTGAATTTTTATTGAGCATTCCTATTTAAAAGGGTACGATTTATTAGGAGTACCAGCATAGTCAGCACCAATACCAACGGACTACACATTCAAGCTCTCACATCCAATTTAGAATATAGGACACTCAACTTAAGGCCTTGTATTTAACATGATGGTGAATTAACCTTAGATCAATTGGTTTATGAAAACTACTACAATTTCTTCTTAAAAAAATTATTGTGGCAAAACAACTGTTTAATTTAATTGTCATAGAAATAAGAACATTTTGAGGAGTCATAATAAATTTTGTTCAAATAAAAAAATTAGGTACGTGCATGACTGCAAGACTTACTAAATGCATACCAAGTCTGAAATATATATATATATATATATATACATACCAAATCTGAAATATATATATATATATATATATATATA
>JASCZI010272284.1:5941-36017 GCA_036250425.1 Stylosanthes scabra
ATATAAAAATTTATGGTTCCGCTACTATCCATGTCAACGTCGCGTAGAAACTCAAATCTTTCACAAATCGGTGTAAAGACTTACATCTCCTACCTTGTTGCAACTTTGTTTATCACATCTAATTTTTTTTTCCTAATTCTCAATTTCAATTTATCCATCCCTAAATCTTCATTTGCTAAACTGCATGGATACAATTTTTCCTCAAAGTCATATATTTTTTACCCTATTTTTTTAACTTCAACTATGCACATGCTTTCGAAATAACCCATAAACAACTGATTAAACTGAACCACTACCAGCAGGAGATTCTTTCTCTGCTCGACAGAATGTTGATGAGATATAACACTAGCCTCATTTATCATGAGGTTGAAGAAAGACGTACTCACCTCATTCTTCATTTTGGCTTCTTTTACTTACAAATCCTGCTTATTCTAACTTTTTTTTAAATTTATTTTATGGCTCCATCATTTTTCTCCTTGCATGCATAGTATAATATATGCTTTTTGTGTTTACCATTCATAGAAATATATTAGAATATCCGTTATACGCACTTTTGTTCCCACTTGAGAGAAACAAATAGTTTGGAACACTCTACGTTAAAAAATAACGGTGCATGGATTTCTTTCAGGATTTTGTCGTCTTGTGGGTTTAACAACTCCAGGACAAGACACGTCTTTACCCCCTCGTCTTTGACCATTCTTTGCTATCTCATCAGCTGCTATATTAATACCCACACCCCCACCCCATAATAAATTCATCATCCCCTCCTTTTCTTTTCTTTTTTTTTTTTCTATCCGTTAGGCGTTGAGTTCCTCACGTGGACTCTGCCTATTACGGCCTCTTGTTTATCTGTCATGACTGGCTCTCGCGCCTAGATAAATAAATAAAATCTTCTATTTCGACCCTCCTGCATGGGGTGCATATCATATTCACAATATACAACAATGAACATTCTTATTTCCTTATAATATATACAAAGAAAAAAGTCCTCGGAGAATGAAAAAAAATCATTTACTGGATTCCTTATAACACACATAATCACATCTCATACTCATTTTACATTCATTTGGCATAGGATACATTTTTCTATATTAACACAACGTATTATACTAGCTATATTTCAACATATTTTTATTGCCCGTTGCATTTTTACATTTCTCCTGATGTCAAAGAAGACACCACCTAATTTTTCTTTTATCTTTTTTCGTTGAGCACGGTGTAACGTTATTTTGCTCCTTCCCTAAAATAGATATATTAAACCTCCCCATATATTTACATATTTCTCTTCTTTACCTTCAAATATGCTTCCTTAATATTATAAAAACTAGTTTGGTTATAATTCATTTTAAAAAATACATTCAACATGCATGCTGATATCACAAGACTAATTCTTGCGTTCAATAGTGACTATTTACTCCAAATAAGATGTATGACAAACAAACGACACAAATTTTTCCAACCTTTTTACGCATTTTTGTACTCTCTTCTTACGCAAATACAATTGTAAAAAACAAATATCCTTTGCATTTCTTTGTAACAGGAAAAATAGGTTACTTCATTTATAGTAAAAAACATTTTAATATTTCAATTTTAAATTTTTCCATTTTACACAATAAAAACAGTAATAATAAACCTTACATTTTATTCATTTTGGAATAGACTACAAATAAAAGCATAGGAACATCAATAGATTTCATAAACTGTGAACTAAAGACAAAACCATTTTCATAACCAGCATCGTTTTTCATGGAAATTTAGTTCTTTCTATCGAATGCTAACTAAAAGGCACCATTCAAGACTTTGAAGCTTCTTTCCAACCATGTACAAAAAAAAAAGCCCCCCCATAAGTCCAATATTATTCTCTTCTGATTGCATGGTAGGCCTGATGACAAAAGCATTTATCCAAGCCCTACAAAGCAGTTACATATGGTCTTTTTTTTTTTGTCCATTCATGTAGCCTTCTTCCAGTCCACCTACTCCACAACTTCACATGCCTTCCAACAAGCCCATCCCGTTGTGCCCCGTTTAGGCCCAATCAGAATTCCCTACTTTTTGATTTCACTATCCTGTCCCCACTCACATTTTCCAATTACACACTCTGTTGCCTGCAGTCACTTTGCGTAATGCGTTAACTTCCCCGTTCCAATCCAATCTCTCTCTTTCCACGTGTCGCTCTCCAATTAGGCAGTCAAACTTACTCCTTTGTTGGTCACCAAACTTTGGTCCACCAGAGACAACGCCTAAGTGAAATGATGGACATTATAATGAATGAAAATTATACTCTGAAAACCAGACACATGCATGCATGGACATTATACGAGACCGTTGCAATGAAACTCATGGATAAACTATATACTGACATTCCAATAATGACCATTGCAAGGATGATGCTTAATTGCTTATATAAATGTTGAGCTCTGTGCGCCATGATGACAAAAACAAACTCAATAATAACCTGATTAAAATTGATAAAGTTAATAAAGAAACAGTAAAAATAATTGGCTTAAATTTATTTGGTCCTTTACAAATTTTCATTTAGATTTGATAACTATTTATGTTAGATTTTTTAACATCTTGTCATTTAGTTACTGAGTCTGAGCCTATGTTATGATTCATTTCAATTATTGCAGGTTGTTTGTTGTTTCCTAAACCGTAATTTTATTTTTATTGATAAAAAGTTTCATAATCAAAATTTGATAATTATAGTAATTATAATTTTTTATTTTAAATTTTATTTTTATGTATAAATTATTATTAAATTAAATAAATAATATTATATTTATAAATATGTAGTTATAGACATAATTATATTACTTATACTTATTTAAAAATATTTTTTATTTAATTTTATTAAATATATGTGTTACTATTTTTAAAAAACTAATTTTTAAAAATTAATTTTTATAAACTATTTTCGAAAAAGTAAAAGATCATGTTTGTATATATAGTCACAGATTTTGGGAAGAAACACTTCCAAAAGGTCAGACTTATCCAATATGTTATGCATAAAGTGTCACAGATATAGTTATTTATATTTCTTATCCTATAAAATTAAAGAATACAAAAAATATTTTGAAGATTTTGAGAGAAAACATATTTTATCCTATTAAAAACAATTAAACAATAAGGACTAATAAGAAAAACCATCAAACACACAGTTGGATCCCAAGATCTAATTTGAAATATAATCTTTATATTTTATTTGTATAATTGTATCAGATGGAGTTGGGAAGCATAATCCAGTTTCTTGAGGGCAAGACAATCTTTGTCACTGGCGCCACTGGCTTCCTTGCAAAAAGTGTTTCCTTTCTCTTAGATATATATAGCCTTCTTATATGGTTTTGGTAACATTATGTAGCTGAGACAATAATTATGATGATGGTTCTGTTTGTTTTATGCTAATTTGCAGTTTTTGTGGAGAAGATATTAAGAGTTCAACCAAATGTAAGAAAACTTTATCTGCTTGTGAGAGACAAGGATACCCAATCCGCCACTGAGCGCTTGCACAATGAGGTGAATGCTTACTCCCACGCGTATATATATATATATATTTTGAGAATTTCTTTAGTGTAAAGTAAAGGAGGAGTAAAGATTTTTTTAAAATTTAAAAAAATATATTTTTTGCATTTGTTTAACTTTAAGAAACAATCTTATTTTATTCACCATAGTGTTAATCTGATCTATTGCCCTTTTCTCCATATTTATTAATTTTACGGTTATACCATGTATACACATATTTTATCCGATCAAGTAGTTCAACTAAGTCATTAATTTTTATATTTAATAAAAAAATTATTTTGATATTAAGTAACACTAAAATTAGCACATAAATAATATTATATTTGATATAGAAAAATTTTTCTATTTTTCATAAAAATAAATGACTTGATTGAATTTGGTGGATAAAATAGATATACGTCTAGAATTATCGTAATCCTAAATAAAATGAGTTACTCCTTACCATACATCTCATAAATATTCAATAGAATGAATTTTGTTATCGTGGAAAAGTAACATTAACTCTTAATGTAACCTAAATTTTGATAACTAATCAATTAAGGATGATATAATTTTAATCTCTTATTGTGAATTATATGAATTATTAGTGAAGTCTCACTTTGTAATTTTTCAACATTTTTTTCCAAATCACACATCTATTAATCAGTTGCAGCACATGAAAAGAAAAACTCAAAGCCTAAAAATGACAAATTAAATAAAAAGAAAGGGCTTGTTTGGGCGAGCTTTTCGTAAAATATCTTTTTTCGAGTTATTTTTTTTTAAAGATCTTTTGTAAAAGTAAAAGTAATTTTATGTTTGAATATCTCATATAATAATATCTTTTTATTTATCTTATATTTGGGTACAACAATATAAAAGTACTTTTTTGTTCATTTATTATGTTAAAAACATCTTTTTTTCAAGTAAAAAATATCTTTTAAAAAAAATGTAAAAAACATCTTCTAAAAAAAATATTTTTTTTAATTTTATTAGTACTTTTATTTTTACTATTGAAAATTATTCAAACACATTAAAAAATATAAAAAGATCTTTTTTTAGCCGAATAATGACATCCAAATAAGCTCAAAATCTAAAACAGAAAAGTGATTCTTTGACTGAAGCCAAACTACAATTTTCCGCTTATCCAACGTGTTTTCATTTCATACAAATGTTAATACCTTACTAAATAGGAGGGAAGATGCCCTTTTAATACCTCACAGCTTTGTCATAGGCAAATAACTCAGTACTCCAAGTCAGTACATACTAACTGATTTAATACACTCCCAAGAGACACCACTCCTGTGATTCCAGAAACTATTCCCAACACTATCGTCAACATGCTACCTTTTCTTTTCATTTTTCAATTACCCCAAGAAACCAATCTCTATTTTTCTACAAGTTTTTTCAACATCTCAATTTTATCACTATCTCCAATCCCCTTTAACATTCCAAAAACTATTTCGTCTAAGCTTGGATTTTGCTATTGACCTCAATTTTCTGGTTGCCAATGTTCTCCCTGGGATGCACAGAGGTTTTCTCGTTTGGCACTGCTTCCTCGGTCTTAAGTCAGTCCTTTCTTTCCATCAACTTTCGATCAACCAATCTAGTGATAAGCACCTCCTCATCACTACTGTCAAAGAATAAACCCCCCTTGCCCCGCACCTTTTTGGCCTCCGCAGCCTCAAGGAGGATGTCTTCTTCAATGGAATCCTCGCACGAAATTTCAGTGTCACTAGCCTTTAAATAATTTAATTTTCATGCATGTTAGTATAAAAGAGTTTTATGCATACCATCCGATCAGGCGTTATCACATCATCAAAAGCAATTAATTTTTTAAATCCATCAATTCTAAAGTTATATAAATGCATGAATCTAATTGGATGACTATATAAAACTCTTTACACCGTCAGTGCATCAAAATTAAATTCTATAATATGAAATTAATGACTATTAAAAATACTTACTAAATAAATTTATATGTCCGTGATTAAGTGGGATGAAATACTAAAGGAGTTAGTTACAAATTAATAAACAATATAAGAAGATTTTATACCACAATTATACTATGTAACCAATAAAAATTTAAGTTTCGAATGTTTTATCTGTTTCTAAAAAAATATAAAGTTGGCTGAGGTTGCTTTAGGTTTCGGATGTTGTATAGCTTCCATTATGGATGTTATATAAACAGTAGTTTCAGATGTTATATTTTTTATTGGTTGATTTGTTGGTTAGAAAATTATTGGTTATTTATACTTTTCCTTTATCCATATATACATACACGTTTGAAAAAAATATAAATCTTCAAAACTCAAATTTAAGGGGGGGAAAAGTCACATATTAAAATCAACCTTGATGGCTTCATGGATTTCTCCGCAATTTTAAGCCCCAATCCTACATTTTACATATGTTGATTTATATCATACAATCATATGGGAGCCAAGTCAAAATTATATTTGTATTAAGTTTGTATTAAGTTTCAGTTAAAATTGATATCCAAGTCCAACTGCAAAACATCACTATCTAATGCAACAATACATTATATTTTGATACGCAGATCTTAGGGAAGGACTTGTTTAGATTGCTGAAGGAAAATCTAGGATCGAAGTTCAATTCCTTTGTCTCGGAAAAATTGGCTTTGGTACCGGAGACATTTCACAAGAGAATCTGAATTTGAAGAACTTCATTTTGGAGGAAGAGATTTACAAACATACTGATGTTAAAATGAATGTAGCCGGAGCAACTAAATTTGACGAAAGGTATATCTTCGTTTATTGTATATGTTCTCATAAACATAGTTATTCTATCCTTTTTTATATTAAAAAATAATAATAATTTCTTCTAGTTAACAAATGCAGATATGATGTTGCATTGGGCACAAATACGTTAGGAGTTAAGCATGTTTTAGACTTCGCCAAAAAATGTATTCAATTGAAGGTGCTTGTCCATGTGTATGTCAACAGGTTAGCATTCAAATAAAAATAGGAAACTCATGTCCAAAAAAAATAAATAAATAAATAAAAATAGGAAACTAATTTTTTTTTTTATCCTGCAATTAGAAAACAAATACTAGTTTGAATTATTGGTACACAAAAAAACAAAATTTTGAAGAAAGACAAAAAGAATTATTTGATTATTGGTAGTAAAAAGATTAATAATTCACTAATAAAACACTGAAACTGATGAGTTTAAACCTGATGTAAGAAAAATATATAGACCTCTCTTAACTTAAATAGTCTATAAAGGCAATAAAAATGATAAAAGATGACAAATATAAATGAACAGTTGCACATTGATGAATAAAATCCAATTAATTAAAGAATAAGATTTTGTTCTAATTTTAAATGTTTTTTATTATATATACTTCATAAAGAATATCATTTCTAAAATTTGAATCTATAATTTCTTATTTCGAATATAAAATACTTATTATCTTATAAATTTAATTCATAGAATAGTAAATGGACAGCTAGACACTTTGGTTAAAACATCTCCAATAGAGTGCCTTAATTTTAAAGTATCAATTTAAATTATCACTTTATTAATTAGATATTTATGAAAAGTAAATTAATTTAAAATTGAAATTATATTGAAATTGATAGATGGAATCAAATCAATTTCACTTTAGAGAGATGATATCACCTTAATTTTTGTCTATTTATTGAAATTCCTTTGATTAATTCCAAATTTAGTAAAAAAGTTTATTAAAATTAAATATTGATATCACAATAAATGCTGATATATTTGTTGTTATCTTGATGATATATATCGAGCCTTTGTCATGGAAAGGAATAAAAAATATTACTTCTTTTACTAAAAAAAAAATCTAAAAAAAATATCATATGTAATGGACATGTTTTTCCTAAAATTTTGAAAAAAACCTTCACTCTTTATATCAAAGAAAGTTCCTTTAATTTCTTTTCTTATTATTTCCTTGAGATATGATTTGATTTGCTTTTCTTGTTATTTTTCTAGTTTGACATGCAACACGAATATATTTTGACTATTAATAATTCATAACCTAATTAATATTTGTCATAATTAAATATTGTTATTATATCTCTAAACTTAACAATCTTTTTATTCACCACAGTCATAGTAAATATAAGGAATTAATCAAACGATTTCAATGAATAGACAAAGTTAGTTACTTCTCTTTGAAGAATCTCACCTAAATCAGAATTTGAAGTTCTCTCGTCGATACTTTTCATACTTATAAAAATAATGGCAACAATATACAATATAGAATATATATGCAGTGAAAATTATTAAAAATTAACCATAATTTCATATACAGTAAATTTAGATAACCAAGTATTTTTACCAATAAAGCACAATCAAGTTCAACAATTCCACCCACTTTTCTCGTCATGTTTCTGCAGTTTTTTTCTTCTCATTCTTCCTCATTCTCATCATTATTCTTCTTTTTCTCTGTCGACTCCTTCTGATGTCTCTTCCGATAATGATGACGACAGCGGCAGTGATGATGACAAGGAGGAGGATGAAAACCACGATAACGATGACAACAAAATGGAGGAGGAGGACGACGACGCCAGCGGCGGCGACGAGGAGAGAGGAAGAAAAAGAAGGATAATAAAGTGAAGAAGGAAAAAGAAGCATAACACAGTGAAGGAGAAGGAGCAGGACTGGAGGAGGAAGAACCCAACGAAGGAGAGGAAGAGGGGAAGATGAAGAAGATGATGATGATGAAGAAGAGGAGAAGAAATTTGATTCTCCTTTTAAAAGAAATCCGGTTCTATTTTTTAAAGAAATTCGATTATATTTTTCAATGAAATGCAATTTCTTTTTTGCAATGAAATCCGATTCAATTTTTTTAATGAAAATTTCATTTTTTCTTAAAAAACACCAGTTCATTTTGTTGAAGGAGGAGGAATTCGGTTCTCCTTTTCGAAAAAAAATGCGGTTTTGCTTTTCAAACAAATTTGACTCTATTTTTCAACGAAATCCAGTTCTATTTTTTAACGAAATCCACTTCGTTTCTTCTATAAAATCTAGTTCTTTTTCAAAAAAAAAAACAACGAATGAGGAAAAAGAAGAACAACATAGCAGAGAATAAGAGGAGAAAATGAAGGATGAGAAGAAGGAGGAGGAGGACGAAGAAGAAGATGAGGAGAAAATGAAAGATGAGAAAATAAAAGAGGAGGAAGAAAAATACGATGACGATAATGGCAGCTGCAGTGAGAATGACAACATCGGCTTTGTGTTTTTCTTCCGTTTCCTTGCTTCAAATTTTGTAGCTCATTTGGATGCCATTATTTGACTAAAAAGAATATTTTATGTTTTTTAGCGTGTTTGTGTAATTTTTAATAATAAAAGTAAAAGTACGAGTAAAATTAAAAAAAAAACATATTTTTTTAGAAAATATTTTAATACAATAAATAAACAAAAAAATCTTTATATTATTGTAGCCCAAATACAATTGACAAATTAAAAAATATTATTACATGACATATCCAAATACAAAATTACTTTTACTTTTATAAAAAATATTTTAAAAGAAGATCATTCCAAAAAAGATATTTTTCAAAAAGTCCTAAATCCTTGATCGATTGCCAACTTTACCGGGCCGGGAAGGCAATCCCCCAAAATTGAATATTGATTTTTCTCAAAATATGTCCATTTCAGCCTTAATTATTGTTATGACCATTTGTGAGAATACATTTTTTATTTTGCTTGACTTGATGTCATAAAATCTTCCCATATTAAAACCATCTTTTTCTTTTAGGATGTATCACAATCTGCTGATATATTTGCTGTTTGTCCTGATGATATATGTGTTGCAGTGTTGAGCCTTTGTGATGGCTAACTTTAATTTCTTTTCTTATTTGCGGAAATATAATCTTATTTGTTTTGCTTACTATTTCTCTAAAAGAATATGCAACACTAAACACACATCAAACCATATATATTTGGGCTATTAATTTATGACTCACTTTGATGTCATTGTCATGAAATATTATATTATTTTAACTCTAAACTTAACAAATAATATTTAGCATTAGAACACACAAAATGTAACCTAATTTCACACTATTATATATTCGTGTCCATTTTAATTTTATTTTAGTTATGAATTTTGAGTGTGTGATTAGTCTGAACTATTAATAATGAAAAATAGGAATAGAATTTTGAATTTTATCATTATTGAGTTATTGAATTTAGCCCTCTAAATATTATATTTCTAATTTAAATAATGTGATTATTTATTTATGAGAAAGTCTTGGAAGCCAACGTTAGAAAGCACATAAAGAGTTAATATCAATTTTTTTTATTTTTTCTTTTCTGTTTTATCACCCATTATTTTTCTAATTATACTCATGAACTCCTTATATACTCCCTAACGTTGACTTCCTAACATTACTTTTTTTTATTTATCAGTCGGATTACAGTTAAACACTTAAACCACGATTAGATCATTAAAATTTATTTGAATCACTTTTTAAACCGATTCAGTTTTCGAAACCACGTATAATTCAAAATTAGAGATCAAGTGATGACACTAATAAATCCAATTGGAATCACAAATTTCATATTCTCATATCATTACTTATGAGGTTTGTTACTTAAAAGAAAAATGGAGATGAAATAAAATCTTTTTCTGATAAAAAATTTTTTTTTATATTTTTTAGCATGTTTGAGTAATTTTTAATAATAAAAGTAAAAGTATTAGTTAAATAAAAAAATATTTTTTTTAGAAGATGCTTTTTACATTTTTTAAGATGTAAATTTTACTCGAAAAAAAGATATTTTTAACATAGTAAATAAATAAAAGAGTACTTTTAGATTATTGTACGGGAACATAATTGATAAAAAAAATATTATTATATGAGATATCTAAATATAAAATTATTTTTACTTTTGTAAAAGATTTTAAAAAAAAAGATAATTTAAAAAAAAAATTTACGAGAATTTCGTCCCATCAATGTTAAAACTAATTAATCAAATATAAATGGGATAGACAAAAAAAAAAAAAAAAAAATCAAATATAAATGCGATGCCTTGCAGCTTATGTGTGTGGGGAGAGAAAAGGACTCATAGAAGAGAATCCACACAACTTGGGTGTGTCATTAAATGGAGTACTCGGATTAGACATTGACATAGAAAAGAAAGTGATGGAAGAGGGCCTGAATCAACTTCGAGAGAAGGGAGCCACAGAAGAAGATATTAAATTCGCCATGAAGGATTTAGGCACTAAGCGGTACGGTTTGTATTCTAAGTACATTTGACTTATATGATATCTATTTGTCAAAATAAATTTTAGAGTTAGGACAGATAGATGTAATTCATAAGTTTAATTATAGGTTTAATATTTAAAAAAAAAGATTTTAGGAGTCATTATTAGAAAGATGGAAACTAATATCATTTTTTTTTCTCCTCTTTTATCACTCATTCTTTTTCTAATAACACTCATTGACTCCCTATTAATCTCCTAACATTAATTCCTTAGCATTACTCTTTATTTATTTATTTATTTGCTTTATCCTAGAATTTTATCTGTATTTCTATAACAATAGAAGTAACATGTATTTGTTTCTAGATTTTCGTCATATATAAAAGCTCTAATATATTATGAGATGAGATTATTTGTTTTAAAATATATAAAATATCAAGTAGAGAAATACATGTATCGTCATATTTCTACCAAATATAATAGTTGATATTAAAAAGTGTTATTTAGTTTCCCCTATCTCCCTTTTGTGTCGGATTATGCTTTAAGAATTATGAAATATTAGTTAAGTTTAGACATTTGTATTCTCAGAGCAACTAAATATGGATGGCCAAACACGTATGTTTTTACAAAGGCAATGGGAGAAATGCTCTTATGGCATATGAAAGGAGAGATGCCTCTTTCAGTTATACGTCCAACGATGATCACAAGTACCTATAAAGAACCTTTTCCAGGATGGATCGAAGGTGCAAGGTGAATTACCATCTGTCAAATTGTTTTAAGTCCATGAAGTCTATTATGAACAATCTTTTAGGGATAGTTTGACGAAAATTTTACTTACTGAAAAATAGTTTTTTAAAGCTAAAGTTTAATTTTTATTCTTAATATTTCGGGTTAATTTAAAAAATATCATTTATGTTCCTGAAGCTGTTGGTTAATCAAATTACAGGAAATTAAACATTTTGGTTAATCAATTTCTTCCTTTGAACTTTCTTCTACAATAATAGTTAATCTATATATAACCCCAAGCTAAGAAAGATGAACATAGCCATTAATTTCCCGCATTTCTTATAAAGTCACCGTTTATTATATTAATTTTTATTTAATTTTCTTTATCCTTTATTTTCAACTTTTGAATTGTTAGTTTTAATTTTTTTTTTTACTGTAACAGAGATTCCAGAATTGAGTGATTTGGAAAAATGGAAAAATTTGTAATAATACGATATATTTTAAAAATCTCTTGTAATTTGCTTAAATAATGATTTTACCATAAATAACTTCTTTGTTTTTTTCAAAGTCAAGGTAAACAAATGGTCAAAAACTTTTAACTATGATGACCCTATTTAAATCTCTTATATGATAAAGATAAAGAATATCTGTATACAAATTTTAAAAATAAAATAGCAAATCAAATACTGTCATCTTATTTAATATTATTAATATAATATATGAGATTATATTAATTAGACTCTTCTAATTTTAATATGAAAAAGTTTAGGAACCTATAATTTGTTAGTCAATAAGTGACCAATAGATTTTTTTCTTCTTTTCTCTCTCTTCTTTTACCACCTATTATTTTCCTAGTTACACTCATTGACTCCCTATTAGTCCCCTAATATTGGTTCCGTAACATTACTATTTTAATAACCATAAACCAATTTTGAAACTACTCTTACTTAGATGTTTATAAAAGAACCTTTTAACTTTCAAGTAATTCTACCATGAAGATATTTAATTAGTAAGGATTTTATCATATTTAAAAATTTATCTCTCTCATAATGATAGCATTAATTATTTATCAAATTTTAATAGCATAAATCAATGGTTAGGATTTTCTATCTTCACTAGAAGACATTTTAGTGTCTTTATTATAGACCTTCCCAACTTAAAAACACAAGCACATGTTTTTCTTTTTGTTTAATTATCAAATATAGAAAAAGTGCTGGTACTTTTCAAGAGTATAATTAAGTATTTTTTAAAAACTTTTCTCAGACAAATTGAGTTTGTTTGGGCGAACTTCTCGTAAAAAAAAATTTTTTCGAGTTATTTTTTTAAAAAAATCTTTTATAAAAGTAAAAATAATTTTTTGTTTGAATATCTCATATAATAATATCTTTTTATCTATTAATTATGTTTGGGTATAACAATGTAAAAGTAATTTTTTATTTATTTATTATGTTAAAAACATCTTTTTTTCGAGTAAAAAAGATCTTTTAAAATAAGATGTAAAAAACATCTTCCGAAAAAGATATTATTTTTAATTTTACTAATGTTTTTACTTTTAATATTAGAAATTACCCAAACACACTAAAAAACATAAAAAGTTTTTTTTTTAAAAAAAATCTTTTTTTAATCAATTAATGACATCCAAACAGGCCAAGCCTTGCTTCCTCTTAAGTCTGTTTCCAAAACGCCATACATGTTTAAAAGTATACTAATCTGAATTTAATTTTTAACAACTTGAGGATTTTTACAGAACTATAGATGGATTATCTGTTGTTTATGGCAAAGGAAAATTGAGGTTCTTTCTTGCAAACCCTGAAGGAGTTATAGACATGGTGAGTCACTTAAAGCAATCTTCTTAATTTTCAAGAATTTAGAAGATAACATGTGTCTACATAATAATGTTTTTATAATTGTTATTAGCAACATGGATCTTTCCATTATACGTCCTTATTTTCCTTTTCCATGCTAAGAGTGATGTTATTTAAATTAAAAGAAACAAAGATAGATAAACTGGGACTTTGGTAATTTAAAAGGTGCTTGCTCCGGTACATTAGTTAATTAAAACGTATCGATACGTTAAATTAAATTAGCTAATAAGAATTTGACACGTAAGATATATTAATCCACGTCAACGTTTAATTTTTTAATTTTTTTAAATAAATTATTTTATCAATAATCATACTAAAATACTCTCGTATACTTAAGTTAAAGGTCAATTTTAACCCTTTAATTATATTTATCAAATGATCAAATAATCCTCACTAATCTTATTTATAAAAAATATCTTTTTATAATAAACTCAAATAATTAAAATTACACTACATTAATTCCATAAACATATAATTAAAACAAAAAAATAAATACATAAAGAATTAAAAAAAAATTGAGATTATAATTAAAAGTTCAAATCACACCAAAATTGATCACATTGAGATAGAACCTAATTCCTAGAACAACGATCGACATTGTGCCACTATCTTCTTCTCTGGCGTGCTTCTCTACCTCTTTCGGAGCAAGATGTTACGTTGTATCAATAGACTATGATGCACGGACACTCACACGGACACGAGACACGACACGACACGCTACACGGCGACACGGCGACACACCGATCTCAATTTTTCGTATGACACGGGGACACGGCATATATATAAAATATAATATATTTTTAACAAAATTATGATAATATCTTGATATTTTATTTATATTAAAATTTAAATTATTATTTTAAATATTTTTAATGTCTTTTTTAATTATATAAAATATTTAAGATAACTTTTAGTTTTAAAAAATAGTAATATATACTACTTTTAAACTCGTTTTTAATATATATATGAAAGAATAAAGTTGGACACGTGCGGACACGCGATGATATTTGAAGTGTCGGGTGTGTCCGAAGATGTATTTTTTTGTTTTTTTAAGGACACGGAAGACACGCGTGTCGGACGAGTGTCGGTGAGTGTCATGTCCAAAACGTGTCCGACACGTGGACACGCCAATTCAACGAAGTGTCCGTGCTTCATAGTCAATAGATCAGTTCCAAGTTAATTTTGCAAGTATTATTCAAATTAAATATTAAAGAAAACAAGAAAAAATAATGAGTAAAATCTCAAACAGCCCCTGACAATTACGTCGAAAGACAATGAGGCCCCTGATAAAAAAAAAATTACAACCCGATCCTTGATAATTATCGCTGTTAGACATATTACTCCCTCCTTCAATTATTTTTCTTCGAATATGTCTACGCAGCAAGTTAAAGTGATGATTTGTTAATTAAATAACCTTCTTAGCTCATGGTGGTAGGTAATACTGAAAGAATTGGAGAAAATTCTCTGCAGAAAAAAAGGATCCTATAAAATAGGGTTTATTGTCTTGAGATTGAGCAAGTTAAGATCGAGTTTTATAAAAACTGATGGGGCTAGGTTGGTTCGTAACATAGTGTATCCGTCCAGGCTGATGCTTAACGACTAGATCACCACTTAACGTGCTACGTATTCAGTTTTATTAACCCTAGATAGAGAACATAGATAGAAGGATGAATTTATCCACAGTAGTAAATATCAAAGGTCGGGTTGGAGTATTTTTTTTATTAGGGACCTCATTGTCTATCTAGCAATTTGTCGGGATTAGGACGGGTATTCAATAAAAAAAAAAATAGCGTTTCTGAATCCATTGATGTAAGCAAGGATTGTTAAATGTTGAGACTTGAGAAAGAAAAAAATAATGCTCCATCAGAGAGCTTGAATAAAATAAAATAAAACAAAATAAAATGTTTTGCGTTTTTCGAAAAGCTATTCCGAATACATGCTATCTCCTCTTTCTATCTCCATTCCCAGGATTAGGATTTTTTTTATAAATAAATAAATAAAATACCAAATTTATAAAAATAAATACACTTTTAAAAAATTATATTTTTATACGTCTTTTACTTATTTCGAATTTTGTAAATTCGAAATACATTAAAAATATATTTCGAGCTCACAGACTAAAAATAAATTTTACATCATTTCTGACCTCAGAGAGGCCGGAATACACTTATTCATGGTGATGATCTTTCTGATGTTAATTTATTACTTTCGGCCTATTATGTATACAGTCAGCTAGTTGTGCCTTGTCTCTTTGCTTTGTTCTTTTCTTTTTTAGATAAAAAAAAAATTATTATTATTGTTATTGCAGAACCATGAGCATGTGACCCACATAGATTACATCCTCATAAGAATTTTTTTTTTCTTTTTGAATAATATAATTAGATAGTGTTTACCTTAATCCTATCCCTCTAAAATATGCTGAGGTGTTAGTGAGTAGGTTCCAAGGAAAAGAAAAAAATAATGACATTGATGCATAGTAGATTCATCCATCATTAATTAATAATCTCACTCTATAAAGCTGCACACCTTTTCTCCTCTCTCTGCCTCACCTTTCTTTTCTGTCTTTTTGCCTCTTCACTCCCTTCCTGTTACCAATTGTATTAATTGACCTTTGTTTTTTCAAAGAATTGAAACAAGTGCAACGTCGGAAAAAAATATCACCATGGAATAAGTGTATTTCAAGTGTAAAATTTATTTTTAGTTTATCTCGAGTTTTGTGAGCTCGAAATACGTGTTCAGTGTATTTCGAATTCACAGAATCCGAGATAAATAAAAGACGTCTAAAAATATAATTTTTTGAGAGCGTATTTATTTTTATAAATTTGGTGTTTTATTTATTTATTTATAAAAAAAATTCCACAGGACTATGCCCTTTTCCTTTTGTTCCCTCTCTCTCTTTTTTTTTCTTTTTTATTTTTATTTTTAATCTATCATCACTCTTAATGCATTCTTCGATTAATTTTCCATATTCTCTCAAAATGCATAATTATTGACCGTTAACTTAAATATACAAGGGTATTTTAGCATAATTATTGATAAAATAATTTATTTAAAAAAATTAAAAAATTAAACATTGACCTAGATTAATGTATCTCACGTGTCAAATTCTTATTAGCTAATTTAATTTAACGTATCAATACGTCTTAATTAACTATCGTACCGGAGCAAGCACCTTAAAATAAATACGAGGATAGAGAAAATTAATATATAGAACATAACAAAACAGTATTATTTTAATCAATTAATCTTGGTGTATATCTCTTTTTGATATACACTTCTATCCAAGTCCCAACGAACATGTTTTTACTACTAGAAGAAAATGTTTTTAAAAGCAAACAAAAACTTGTTCGTGTCAACTATAAAACATGTTCGTTGTATATATAGATTTCTGTTCGTGTATGAACATAATATTACTACTAGAACGAAAAAGTTTTTAAAAGCAAACGAACATGTTTTAAAACCTGTTCGTGTCAACTATAAAAACATGTTATTTGTATATATAAAAACATGTTCGTTTGAGATTTGGATAGAGGTGTACACCAAAAAAAGGTGTACATGTAACATTGTTGTATTTTAATTTCTTAATGTGATGTTTCAATTTCAGATGCCAGCCGATATGGTAGTTAATGCAATGATAGTGGCTTTAGTGGCTCAAGCAAACCAAGCCAATCATATCATATATCATTTGGGTTCTTCCATTAGCAATCCAATTAAATACCATAGTCTTCCAGAATATGGTTATAGATATTTTAAGGCGAACCCTTGGATAGATTTGAACGGAAAGCCCGTCAAGGTTTGCAGAGTAACCATATTGGCCAGCATGGCTGGCTTCCGTAGATTTATGTTTCTTCGCTATCAGCTTCCCTTAAAGGTAACCACGATCCAATTATTCCCACCAATTCCTACTATTTCACACACGGTTACACGTGTGATCTAATTTCAAAAGGCAACAAATTCTTATAAGCTTAGCAATATAAGCAGGTATTAGAGGTAGTCAATGCAGTGTTATGCCAGTATTTTCGAGGAATATGTGATGATCTAAACAGGAAGATTCATCTTGTCATGAGGTTGGTGATCTTTACAAGCCTTATGTGTTTCTGGATGCAGTGTAAGTGCCTTATGAGCATTTCTGGTATAATATTTTTATTATTGACCAAAACTAGCACTCCCTCTTATATTTATTTATTTACATTTGCAAAACAGATTTGATAATATGAATACAGAAAAGTTGCTATCAGCGGCAAGAGAGGGTGAGGTGGAGATGGACTTGTTCTACTTTGACCCAAAAAGTATTGATTGGGAATACTACCTCTTAAATGTTCATTTGCCTGGTATTGCCAAGTATGTTATGAAGTGATATGATACATATAGTCACGTACCATTTGCAGGGACAATTGCAGTGTTTGGCCTTTGGTATTATGACATTTTTATTATGTTTAACCTAATAATTATGGTCAAGAAACTCAGATATTTAATAAATACTTGTACGTGAATCCTCTTTACATTGAATAAAAAATATCATGGCTCTTGATAGTTATTCAAATTACGTTTTGAGAAAAGGGTTGAGTCATGGTCAGGAAATTCACTTTCTACACAGAAGCAACTTATAATCAGAAGATTTAGGCAATCCAAAATAGATTTTATGAAATAATTTTGGATAGTTGCATGAGAGTTAAGCAAGAAGACATTGTATAATTCTTAAGGCAATAGAATCAAACCCAAAGATCTAAATGTCTAGAACAGATGAGTGAATATATCAGGGCAACTGAGAATTAGTCAATTAAAAATAACTAAGACATTTGGTTACTTTTTTTTTTTTATATTTACAAATGGGTAATTTAAAAATGGGAGATTCTACCGTGAGGACACTCACCTTGTCTTCCCATATTGAGAGTGCGGTGTCACCTAGGGAAACAAGGTGAGTGTCATGTAATTGTTAAATTTGACTAACCATTCAATTTGATTATATGTAAACTATTCTAGCAACACAACAGCATTTTCGTGGAGTAGTGTAGTGGGTTCACTATCCTTATTAATCACTACAATCTCGGAACAAGAAATTTATATTTTTTATGCAATTATCAACATAATCACCAAATGAAAGAAAAGAAAAAACCAGTACCAATAAATATAAGAAAAATTGTTTCCTCGATGTTATATCCTAGCAATTGAACCAACGCTAACAGGGAATCAAACTAACTATGCAAATAAAGAATTGATCACAGCAAATCACACACAAGTAAAAATTGAAACACAATTAATCAATTGATCACAACAACTTACAGCAACAAAAAATCGATCACAACAGCTCACAACAATAAATCAATCAAATAGAATTAAGTGGGTCACAAGATGGATAAAGAAATAGAGTAGTATAATCAATAAAATAAATTGTCTGCAATGTTGTGCAAAACAAATAAATAAATAAATTGATTGCAAAATAGACAAAGAAACAAGTCTGAAATCTGGTTACGTACTTGTGTGACGATGAAGTCGGGGAGAAGAGGGTTGCGACAGTGATGGGAGTACAGAGCGTTGCGACCGGTGATGGGAGTTCAGAAGGTTACAACTCGCGATATAGAGATGGAGAAGCGTTCAGTGACAGTGGCAACCAAGAGAGAGGCGGTGAGTGGCGGAGTGACGGTTGTGAGAAGACAAAGAGGAGAGAGAGAGAGAAGAGTGGCGAACAAGAGACAGAGAGGCAGTGAGAGATGAGGGAGCGCTGTTGTGTAAGGGTTGTTGTCATGGCTGCATTGACACTGTAGCGCCTCCTCCATCATCCACGGTTGGAGTTTTGTTCAATCCATCATTCCATCTATGTTTTTTGTTATCTTTTTTAAAATATTTTTTTGATATTTATTATTTAATATGTATATTAATTCAATAGAATTTGCATACGACAGATACTACGAGTCAGGTGGAACGTTACGTTAGTTTAAACGGATTGTAAAATATATGGATTTATGAATAATTCGTCTGTGACATGATTTAATGTCTTTTTTTTTTAACGTGAATTTCAAGGACAAATTACCCATTTAAAGTAATTAAACTCTAAAATTATCGGATTATACGATTTCATTTAAAATGATATTTTTTTATATACTCTTATATAATTTTAAGTAATTGTTAATTTTATTTTTTATATTTTATTTATATGAAAATAAAAAATATTTGGTGATTGACATTTATGTTTTGGTAAATAATGGATAAATGTTTATCGATTAGCAATTTTTTAAAATTTATAGAATTGAGAACAATATATGAAATCTATAAATTTATAAGTTTGTAATGCTATTTAAATAAGTAATTTTGATCAATCAAGTGCAACTAAGTGATTTATTTTTATGCTAAATAGAATATTATTTCAGTGTCGAATAATATAAAAAATTTTATATAAATAAAATTCTATTTGATATCGAAATAATTTTCTATTTAGCATACTTGGTTGTATTTGGTTCACTATTTGTTACTATTTGTTCATATAGAATTATTGTTTAAGAATATTGATATATATTTTATACGGCGGTGTCTCTCATGATCATATTTGAGTGATCAAAGAAGACCATGTTTGACCGCTGAATGGGAAAGCGCTATGTGTTAAGGACAACATTATTCTGGAACGTGCCATGGGCAGCATTACGGAGCGAGGCGTCGGATTAGAAAAGCGTAATTGGGGAACGTGGCTGGGGGCAGCGCTGTAAAATTGATTTAGGGGAGATATCCGTGGGCCTAATCGGGTCATCCCTTGATGGGCCTGGTAGAAGTAGAAGGGGATTGTAGGCCAGATGGGTTACAAAATTACCAGAAATAATTGGTTTGTAGGGTTGTGCTGATTTTCAAGCCGAGTCCAAGCAAGGTTTGAAAAACTTTAGGAATATTGAACTAATTTTTTCTTGTCTTTATTTTTTCAATAATTATATACAACCAAGTTATTTTAACAACCAAGCTTAACCAAGTCACAAACCCACACGCGCCTCTCTCTCTCTTTTACGTATCTTCGTTTTTTTGGAAACTGAATCCCTTAATTTTCGTTCATTCCCTTTTTTAACTCACATGCGTTATTTCAAATTTCGTTTTAGCAAGTACCTCTGTTTTTTCTCAGTCCCTTTCACTGCTGTCTGCCTTCTTCAAGATGCCATTGAAGAGAAAAAAAAAGATAATACAGTGAGGAAGAAGAAAGAGGAAGAAGATGAACAAAATAGAGGAGGACGAGGAGGAGAACAAGAAAATGATGATAATGAAGAAGAAGAAGATGATGATGAGTACATTTGAGTGGTAACTGGTAATTTCCAATAATCGTTTCTACTTTTTATTCAAAACCGTTTTTACTTTTCATTCAAAATCGTTTCTACTTTTCATTTAAATCCGATTCTGTTTTCATAAAATTCTAATTTAGTTTTTATATATTACAATCCGTTTCTACTTTAATTCAAAATTCGTTTCTACTTTCATTTAAAATCCGTTTTTGTTTTCGTGACCCAAAGTCACCAAATCCGTTTCTACTTTCATCACCGAATCCGTTTCTGTTTTCATATAAAATCCGTTTCTGTTTTCATACAAATCTGTTTCTGTTTTCGTGACCCAAAGTTACGCCTGGCGTAAACAAGACCACGCCCAGGCGTGGGTTCATCACCAAATCCATTTCTGTTTTTCATGCAAAATCCGTTTCTGTTTTTATGCAAAATCCCTTTCTGTTTTTGTGAAAATCCAATTCATTTTTAATTTAAAATCTGTTTCTGTTTTCATTCAAAATTCGTTTCTATTTTCATTCAATATCCAATTCAGTTTTTCATCATCAACAACAACACCAACAACAGCAACAATGTAACAATGGAGGAGGATGATTAGAAGGAAGAAGAAGAGGACGGAGAAGAGGAAGAAGAAGAAGACGACAGCAATGACGACGATAATGATGGCGGCGGCAATAACGACGGTGACGTTTGCAGCGACGATGACGATGGTGGTGGCAATGGTAGCTGCAATAACTGAGAAGAAAAAGGAGGAAGAGGAAGACGAGGAGCTGAGTTGCAGAGAGAAACGCGTTTTCGCGTTTTTAAGATTTTGTGGGTGAGTGTTGTGCGTGTATGCACGCGCCTGGGTGAGAGTGGGGAAAAATTGCTTGGTTTAACTTGGTTGGATAATTTGCTTGGATGTGTAGCATTACTGTATTTTTTTTATGGTGGGGAAGAAGGAATAAAATTGTAAATGGTGCTTTCTTTGCTATCCGAAGAGATATATACATGTGGAATAATATAGGTTAACCAAAATCAGCCAACAAAAAACAGAACATCCAAAACTAGTGTTTATAAAATATCCACAATGGAAGTTATAAAACATCCGAAACCTAAAACAACCTCACCCAATATTATATTTTTTTAGAAAAAGAACATCCGAAACTTAAAAATAGAACATCCAAAACATAAAAAATAAAACATCCAATTTAAGTTGTTGGTTAATATTGGCTGAATTTTTATTAGTTATCTAGCATGGTTGTATACATGTACGAAATAACGTAAATATTTCGAAATGGTAAAATTTGATTTAAAATTTATCTAATTTGTTTTAGAATTAAAAAAACATGAAACCAACTTTTATTTTATTGTTAGTCAAATGAAGTGTCCGAAATGTAAAGAACTAAATGTTGGAAAAAAGAAAGAAAAAGAAAAACACTAGGGAGCTAATGTATTATGATCAATAGAGAGCCCATATGAGTTACGATGATAACTCATATAAATTTTAGATAATAACTTAATCATTAATATGCCAATCTAGGAGTAGCCTAGTGGATACCACATTTGTGGTTAGTCTCCCCCCTCCCGCAAGACTCGGGTTCGAGTCCCCTTGTAAACCAAAAAAAAAAAGTTAATCATTAATATATAAGTTACGGATGGTAATTCATATAAATTTTGGATGATAACTCAATTATTGACTTCCTAATGGACTCCCTAAGGTTGGTTCCCTAACATTGTTTAAAAAAAAATATCTTAATCCTTAAAAATTTTATAGTGGATAAAAATATGCATAAAAGAATTTAAAGGGATAAAAGTACACCCCAAAGATAATTAACAATAGACAAAAATACACATACCTTGTGTGCTTTTGTCTATAGTTAATTAAGAATAAATGAACGACATGTATATTTTTATCTATTAGTAATTGTCTTTAATTTATACTATTATCTCTTTGTATCTTTTATGTGTACTTTTATTTGTCAAAAAATTTTTCGTGTGCACTTTTGTTTATTTATTCTTACCCTTTGCTGTATTTATTATTTAATTATTAAATTCAACGTTAATTTTACTTGTATTTATTATTTAATTTTACCTGGCTATGAATTAAGTTTTTGTTTTAGCAATGTATCCTTTTTTTTATGTCATCGGTTTGGTTTTTATTATTATTAGAATGCTTAGAGATGTTTAAGGTTATTTCACATGAATGACATTATGCTTTTTCTTTTTTAATTATAAGTTGAATTTTATTTGTTACTAATAATTTTTTTTACAATTGATATGGTTATATATATATATATACACACAAGAAATTAAAACGATATAAATAAAATAAAATATTATTTATTTCTTTAAATAACATCATCATTATAATTAAAATATTTTTCATATTAACAAAATAAATAATGTACACATATTTTCTTATTATAATTAATTATTGAAGACATAAATTATTCAAAAAATTCAAAATTAGGGCATTTTGGTAAGTTAGTATTAATAGTGTGTTATTAGCCATTCAAGGTGTGTAATTAGTACCATCCTAATTTTAAACTTATAACCCTCATAATAAGAAAAATCAGAATCATATTTAAGTTCTAAAATTGCCATTTAAAATTGACATACGTCTAATAAACAACTAAGGCAATGGGCATGAAAAAAATTTTCGGGTACTAAACTTGAATGTGAAAAAAACTCCAAAGAATTAATTGCAGTTGCCAAAATTTCAAGAAAGGCAATTAACTCACGGATAGAAAGTATAGGTAATTAATATTTTTTTAACTAATAAATCAACCAATAAAAATAAAACATTCGTAATCATTGTTTATAAAACGTTTATAATGAAAGCCATAGAACATCTGAAACCTAAAACAACTAACAATCAGACAACTTTATATTTTCTAAAAAAAGAACATCAGAAATCTAGAAACAGAACAATCGAAACCTAAAGAAATAGAACATCTAATTTAAGTTGTTGATTGATATTGACTAAATTTTTATTGATTATCTAACATCGTTGACTCATAAATATACGCATGGATCCATTCTAAATTGCAAAACATTATGAACTGTGTTTGTCATAATTTGGACAATGAAAAATGTATGTGTTTTTTTTTTGGACTTGAAAATTTATGTGTTAAAAGGGGAAAAATGTTTGTCTCCAATCGATTTATTTGAGTGGATTTTGGAGAAATCTATGCCGTCGCAGAGTTGGGACATAGTTGAGTGGATTTTGATGAAAATCTTCCATCTCGACGTTTTCTCTCAAATTTGTATTTAGTTGGTCCAATGATCCAATGTTTTTTTTTGGAAAAAGACATATGTACCCCAACCTTTTTAAAATCGTACAAAAGTACCCCCGACATCTATGAAATACTTATGAGCCCCTCACTTTTAAAAAAATGGGACATACATGCCTCTCCCTTGATCTTAGTCACCACATGGCAACGGAAAGTGATTACGTGGTTATGACGGGATCCATGGCTGTGTTTGTTTATAAAGATAGGACAAGACAAGATACTAAGACATAGACAGAACAAAATAAGACATTAAAAATTAATGTCTCTATATTGTGTTTGATAATAGTGTACAAAACATACATGGACAATACTATGATTTATGGTAAAAGACATTTATGTCCAATACATTTAACTGTTTTATTTTTTTTTTTCTCTACAAAACTCAATTTTTTATTTTTTTTCCTTTTCCTCTTCTAACTATTCTTCTTCTTCCAAAGACAAAGAAAATTAGGTAATAAAATTTTTTCTATCTAAATTAATAATCTTAAATAATTAAAAAAAAAATAAATAAAAAGTTTGAAAAAAAAAAGTGAAAAAGGAAAAAAAACAGACAAAAGAAGAAGAAAGAAGAAAGAGAAAAAGAAGAAAAGAAGAGTACGAAAAGATGAAAAAAAGGAACGGAGAAAAAGGAAGAAAAAGAAAAAAAATAGAAAAATAGGAAAAGAAAAAAGAAAGAAGAATAGGAGGGAAGGAGAAGAAGTAACGTGGATCCGGAGAAAAAGAAGAGAAGAATGAATGAATTTTGAAGAAAGAGGAAAATTAAAAATTAGGGTTTATGATCTTTAAAAATTAAAAGTGATAGTGATGGAATAATAAAAATGTTTTATGGGTGAAAAATGAAAGAATTTCATTAAAACTTCATTTTCCACTCTTCCAAATTTCGTGTCTATTAATATCCTTCATTTAAAAGTGGACATAAAAACAAGGAAAATCGTGCCATGGACACTGTGTTCGCTGTCCATATTTATGTCACCAAACATGTTTTAGTCCTTGATGTCCATGTCTCTGTGTCATGTCCACCTAAAACAAATGCCGCCCATGTGTCTGTAACGGTGGTTATGTGGACATTAAGTCCGTTGAGATTGGTTTAGGGGCAATGATGTCGTTTCCTTGCTTCAACTCTGTTGCTTCATCAGCTCGTGACATCCTTTTTAAAAACCTCATTGCAGCATCAATATTACCCCATCTGCCCCATGCACCCCTAGTCTAGGTCCCCCACTTTCTAGTTTCTAACCAGCAGAGAGCAAACACTTCTCTTGATGAAGATTATGCTTCCACGGGCGCCGATTATAATGCTTTATCTCTTAGAGGTTTCCCTGCTGACGAAGATTTGTTATTGGGTTATCTCCAGACATTTCCCCAGTCATCTCCAGACGAAGAAGATGACATAGTTATTGGGTTTTAGAAGTAATCTCCGATTATGATGCTTCAATGTTGATGCTTCAAGACAAAAAAAGAAAAAGGAGAAAATAGTAATACAGTATCTCATAATATATAAGTGCCAAAATGTGATGCTATGATGTAGTTATTGTATAGCTCTGCTTTATTGTGTACAAAGCATAACAGAGATACCTATACCTTGGCATTATTTCTTGTAAAATACCATACAATCTAGCTGTGGCTAGCTCTAACCAAGATTAACTCCAACCTTGTTGTACAATAAACTAAGTGGCACCATCAAGAAACCACACTAATTATGGATTCCATCATCATTTATAATTCTAGATTCTAGACAGTGAAAAAACGAAGTATCAGATTTATCTTAAGTTGATGCCTTTCCATTGCCATTTGCGGCAGCACGCTTAGATTCATAATCTTTAACAGCTGCTTTTATGGCATCCTCGGAAAGCATACTACAGTGAAGCTTGACCGGTGGAAGTGAAAGATGCTTTGCAATTTCATTGCACAACAATAACCATATGTCAGTTCAAAAGACTCGAAACCATGATCCCAAACTATCAATACCGAAAGCATGCTATGACCATATTAAAATCTCCTGGAAGAATTCATCTCCTAAAGAGTACATTATTCATGAGACCAAAAAGTATAAAACACTAATCAACAAAAGAAGCTATCAACTAAGAATAGTCCTCTGCAGCTCGCAATTAACCCATCATAGCTAGCAATATAACTACTACTATTTTGTGACTAATAATTTCATAAAAATGCCGTAATTACATACCTATTAATTTATCGTATTTGTATGTGTAAGATGTTAGGATAAATCAACAACCTGCAGAAACTTAACCTCTAATACACAAGCCAAGACAAGTGATGTTAAGTGAAGATCTTTACCTGTTTTTAATGGATAAGACTTCTTCCATCTGCTTTCCCTTAACAAAAGTGCAATCTCTCCATGATAATTGAAGTGGGTCACACGCTCTTGATTGATTCATTCAGATTTTTATTGATTTTCTTTTTCTTGCTTATTTGTTGATTCATTTTTTTTCTTCAATAGGTATTTGCTTCTTGCAAATTGCATTTCTCTATTACATGTCGCAGTGATTCCTTTCATGCTTCAATTAAAGCACTTCCCTTTTATGGGAAGCATCTCTGCAAGTAAAACAATGGAGGCCAGGTAGATGGATTGATGATTTCTGATGGGAATTGGGAAGTGAATTCTAAGCAAAGCATCATGACAATTGAATCTTGAATGCATTTTAGATCACATATCAAGTTCTCGGCTTTCTTTTGGGTTGCATACATGTAGTGCAGATAGACCGAAGGGATTGACTATAGAGTAGGAAGTCATCAGAGAAAAGACCCGGCAAAACGGAGAGTTCATGGTCAATATCTTCCCTTTATGGGAGATTCTCAGCAATAGCACCAACAACGATTGAGTTATGCTGTCTTGGAGAACCGCAACAGAGGCTCGCCGGAATATTGATGCTGCAATAGGGGATGAAGCAAGGGAGCTAAAGCAACGACACGACATCGTTGCCCCCTAATCCAATTTCAACGGACTTAATGTCTACATAGAGACCCGTTACAGACACATGGGTCCCGTAATAGCCACATAATCACTTTCCGTTGCCATGTGGTGACTCGGGTCAACGGACGGGCATGTATGTCCCTTTTTTTAAGGGTGAGGGACTTATAAGTATTTCATAGATGTCGAGGGTACTTTTGTATGATTTTAAAAAGGTTGGGGTACATATGTCTTTTTTCCTTTTTTTAATGTGATTTTACAGTTTTGGGCACTACTTATGGGAGTGTTTACCTTCTCTCCCATTCACATCCGTTATCCCGTGAAGATGCTTCCCACCTTCCCTCAAACGCGGCCAAACCTCCAGCGAACGCTACAGGCTTTTCTCTCTTGATTCACGTGTCTCAAAGCTATTGGCTTATGCGACTTGGTCATGTTTGGCCACAAAATCACATGATGGACCAGAGTCTGCACCATTTTATAAAGCTAATAAGTTATTATAGTAGTGTAATATTTCATGGACAACATATGTTTTGGTACTTCAATATTGCATGGACATATAATGCCTAATATATTTATTGGTAATTGATTCATGTATAATATAAGGATAAAAATAGAAGTAGGTATAATAAAAAAAATCATGCTAGATAACTGATAAAAATTTAGCCAAAATAAATCAATAATTGAGCCAAAAAACACCAAATTCGTGGCAGGTTACAATGATTTGTGTAATCTATGCCAGCCTGCCACGGACTCTATTTGCATATAAGTCACTAAGAATCCGTGGAAGGGTAACACAGATTCTGTATATTTTGGAATCCATGAAATCCATGGTAGCTTACCACGAATTCTATATATATGTGATTTTGGTGCAATATGATCATTTATAACCAAAGGGTGCAATCTGATAATATTTGCTCCCAATGCATTTAGTTTGGTAACTTGTCCGAATTTTAATGTCTTTGCTACAAAATATTCTACTAATTTTAATGCCCCAATAGGAAGGAGTTGGACGATGGTAATAAAGGATTTAGGGTCGAATGGGGTAGTGACGCACCCGCTCGGGGCGGGGACTTTCGTTCGTTGTAGTTCGGAAAGCCCCTTATCCCTTGCGGATGACGTCTTGAACGTTTTAAAAGAGGTGTCACAGGGTGCAACCAAAATACCGAGTATGACTCGGGTCGTTCTGCTCAGGAAGCGATAGGGAAAGTATGTTTTTGATTGGGGTTGGTTGCAGTTGAATTGATTGAAAGCAGTTCGCAGATTGAAAGCAGTTGAAAGCAGTAAATAAGCAGTTAAAAGGCAATAAATAAGCTAATAATAAAAGGAGTGTCCCGGCCATGAGTTGAAATACGGTGGATCACTGTCATTGCTGCTATGTCCCAGATCCATTAGACACCCTCTAAGAGGAACCTCCGCTATATCCGAACTAACTAGTTGTGTGGCAAACAAACCCACAGTTCTGGGTTCAACTCCCATTTGGAGCAGGTGTTGCTTGGACTTCGTGTCTCAACCCCCGGCTCCCAAGAGTAACCCACTGTCACCGGTACAATCCTGCTGTCACCAGGACCTCTTGCGCGTTAGCGAAATATGGAGCCTCTGATCTATGCCCAGGGCTGACAAACTCTAGAGGATCCCCACTGTCACCGGGTCAAACCAGCTGTCACAGGCTCCCAAGCACTTGTGCCATGTTGTCGTGGCGAACCTCGTACGGTCAAGGAACTGCCACTATGCTAGCAGGGGTGTAGGGCGTATAGCTTTACGGGATTGACCTATTTCTCTAGCGTGATCTTTATGGGGACTTGTAGCTCCGGTCATTTTCACATTTCACCTCACAACCGAGACACTATAGGACTCTACTCACTAATTGCGAAAATCATAAAAGCGAGCATAACGGTATGTAAAATCGCAGTTTGCAGGAAAATAAACGGACAGAATAACGGTAAAGTAATTTGATTGAAATTGAAGTTTGACAGAGTAACAGTAAAATAAACAAACAAGAAATAAAAATAAAAAGTCTGGCTAGTGAATGGACAATAAACCTAAAATGGAACCCTAAAAACTAAGCTAAATGTAGAAGTGGGCTCCCCTTGAAATGGTGAAAGGCTCCTTTATTTATAGATGCTGGAATTGACCTATGCGTACGCATGGAGGCTTCATATGCGTACGCATTGGTGCCGAGATTAGCAATTGGGCGTGCCGCCCACGCTTAGATGCGTACACATGGCTCCATGTGATGCGTACGCATAGGCTCCAGCAATGGCCTTTTAGGTTTGTTGCGATCCTTTCGTTCCTTCGCTCTCTCCGGCCACTTCCGCTCCGAATTCCGCCTGTTATATCCTGAAACACTTAAGTGCACACATCAAGGCATTGTGCGGAACGGGAAACAGTTCAAAATACAGTAAATATTGGCTATAATAGCAGATATTACAATTACAGCCCTAAGGAACTACTAAGTGCAATTTGACCTATTTTGCTAGTGTTTAAGCGATGAAGAGGTGATAATTGGTCAATTAAAGCAGTAAAATGAATCGTCGAAACGGGTTTCATTACCTCCCCACACTTAAATCTTGGCATGTCCTCATGCCCAATTAAATCAAAAATAGAGGAGTGAAAACCAATGCTATGAAGGAATAATTATGCATACATAGAAGGAAATCAAAAACTGTGCAAGAGTGGGCGGAGAGTACTGCAGCAAGTACTAACCCAACCGAATCGCTTAAGCTCAAGGAAAAGATATAATTGATCTCACACAGTGCAAAGGTTCATCAATCACAGAATCAAGGAATAAGAACCTTACCCGGTCGTGTTTACACTCAGCTCTCGGTGTATCAGGTTAAAAAGGATCTCGATTCCCATCCAATTCCTGCTTTTCTTGACTTGCCTTTCATCTCGTCCATCAATGCTGTTGTGTATACCTGTGTAATCATCAGAAAGGTCTTTTTGGGCTTGTAATGGGGACAGGGTGAAGGTTCGGAAGTATTAATTTGGGAAAGGTGCGCTAAAAGTGTGAACATTCTGATTAATCCAAGACACCTATCCTGATATTCTTCACTCTGTTCCCATTTCCCCATTTTGTTTTCATGACATGCACTTCTTCTTTTAGTTGCATGGCACTCGCATTTTGACGTTGTTTTCCGCAGCTTTGCTGCCTGAGGCGGCAAGGGTTCTTTTTCAGAGCTTTTCTTCTTTTTAATTTTTCATTCCTTTGCCGTCCTTTTTTATGTTTGTGCGAGTGCCACTTTCTTTTTCAGCGCTTTAGTGCATACATGTGCCCTCCAAATGCCTTTGATTTTCTTTTTGGAGTTCTCCCTTCTTTTCATCCTTCACACGAATGGTTCATCTTG
>JASCZI010272285.1:16946-37658 GCA_036250425.1 Stylosanthes scabra
TCAACTCAAGATTTTGATACTAAATTGGAAACTGTTGAGGTTTTGTCTCATATGTTAAATTTTATTTATGTTTTATATCCCAATGAGAAACGTATGAATATGGTTGTTTACTTAATGTGAATCTATTGCAGATTTTTTGGGGATTTTCGATATACTTGGAGGCAGTTGCAATACTGCCCCAGTTGGTTTTGTTGCAACGAAGTCGAAATGTAGACAATTTAACAGGACAATATGTATTCTTTCTTGGGTATGTTTGCTTCTGTTGATGTCAATTTCCCCTCTAAGATTTGCTTTATGGTTTGGTTGCTTATACTATGAACATCTAACTTTATGTTTTTTGTCACTGAATAATCCTCTGACACATCAAAAGGGTTTAATTTTCACCTCAATTTCTAAGAAATTAAGTCCCTGGATAGTGATGTGTTATACTTATTTTACCTCTACTGGATCTATATTCTGGGACAAAATTTTTCGATGCCACCTTATACATATATCCTCCCCTCCTCCTGAAGAAGCACCTTCCTACGTCAGTATTTCCTATCTTGCCTGTGGTCTTGATGCTTGCATAACTATTTGAATCTAATTTTAATTTGAGCAATTAGATCTGGAAGTTATCTAGATTTGTCAACTTGAACTTGTCTCAAACTATGGTTATTATTGAGCCAAAATCAAATAATAATTTTGGTCTTTCCCATCTAATTTTTTTTGTGTGACATTCATGTGGTATGACTGTTGGTATGCTTTCAAATGTTGACTTTGTGAAATGAATTAGTCACTTGAGCATTGAAAGTCAAGCTGCTTGTGTTATTTTTACTATGAGAAGTTGAACTGGTAGAACGGTTTCTCTTGAAATGGGTTCAATTCCTTTTGAATCTCTATACTCTAAAACTATACTCCATTTCCATTCACCTGCAAACATCATTTTCATTTTGTTTTTTGTTCTTTAATTTTTTTGAAGCTTTAGATAGATTTGTAGTTTGTACCATGAGTATGCTCAATTCTTACTTCATGCTGTTTCCACTTTGAATTTTGATTTTCCTGTTACTAGCTACTAGTTACTTAGATCTTTGGCATTCTTCCTCTATTTTCTGAAGTTGTGCTGTTCTGAATAGCTTGAAAATAATATTGTATGAATCTATTAGGCTTTTTAGGGTCTTGTAAAGTTGTATTTTTTATGTCTCTTTTGACATGATGAGTTCATTGATTTGCAGGTTTGTGTTTTCTTGGTGGAATAATGGAGACCGTTGCTTTGCTAGGCTTGTCAACTAGCTTCATTTAAGTTGTTTTTAATTTGTCTCCTTATTCATTTCTTAATGAAGCTTTTTGTTTTTGTTAAATCTATTCTTCTTGTTTTTTACAATGGATTGATGGGTTCTTAAATCTCCCAATCATGATCCATCAAATGAATGATGAAGCTTTTTGTCCTCTGCATGTTTTCCTTTTATATATGTATCTGATATGTTATATATATAGGTGAAGGGGCATTATTTTTAATGACTCATTATTTTCTCTTCAATTCTGCCAATGTTATCGGGGGAATTACTGGCAAATTTTTATCCGGTAATATTTACTGCATTTCTTTTTTTTTTTTTTAAAATTAACATTACCGAGGAAATTACCGGCGGAATTATCGGTGGATTTTTTCTACCGGTAATTCCGCCGGTAATACTAAAACCGAATTCACCACCAAAATTATGTTACCGGCGGATTTTTCCGCCGGTAATTACCGGTGGAATTTAAAAATCCGCTAATAACTATTTACTGGAGAGGTTTTTAACGGTGGAAAAAATCCGCCGGTAACGTTGAAAACGGCAAAAATCACAAAAAATTCGCCGGTAAATTCACCGGTAACAAACGCATTTCTTGTATTGGTTGTTATAAACTCAAAATTAAGGAAATCATGTAAAACTCAAAACTGCACCGAAATAAAAAATAATAGTGTACCCAAATATAAAGGTATACTGCATCGAAATAAAAAACAATAATGTAAACAAATATAAAGGTAAACTGTACTGAAATAAAAAACAATAATGTACACAAATATAAAGCTATACTGCGTTGAAATAAAAAAAAAACTATAATGTACACAAATATAAAGGTATATTGCACCGAAATAAAAAAAAATTATAATGTACACAAATATAAAACTATACTGCACCAAAATAGAAAACAATAATGTACAGAAATAAAATCATCATCTTCTTCTTTCCTTCCTTCTATGTCTGCATCTACATCAATATTCTTAAAATAGGAATTTAGACATGAAACTCTTTTTTATTAGCATGATTTGTTTATGTTTTGTAAACTGAATTTGAATCCAAATTCTTTCATTAATATGATTATGTATTTTTCTTATGTTGTGTTTATGTGTCGCTTCTGAGTTTGGTTTTGCATTGATTAATGAACACTAAAACCAAGCCAAAGATTCAAAAAACCTCCACACTAAGTTTAAAGTGCAAATATTGCACCGAAATAATACTCTGAACTGTATACAAATAATACTCTGAACTGTGTACAAATATTATGACATGATCACATTAAAAATAAACACTAAAAATTGCAATTTAAATAAAACAACCACATTTTAGCTAGGCTCTCCACTAGAATAATAAATACAATACATATATGATATGATCACACTCCATACCACAATACAAATGTACTTAAGGAATTACAATATTGGGAGTTACCACTCAAATGTACTACATCTTCTTCTTACTTCGTTCCTTCCTTCTTCTTCTTTGTTTTACATTACTATCATTATTGTTGTTCTTCTTCTTCTTCGTCTTCTTTTTCTTTGTTTTATGTTGTTGTTATTGTCGTTATTGTTGTTGCTGCTGTTGTTGTAAAACTCAAAATTAAGGAAATCATGTACAAAACGACACTGAATTAAAAAACAATAATATACACAGATATAAAGATATACTGCACCTACCGAAATAAAAAACAATAATGTACAAAAATATAAAGCTATTCTTAAACAAAAGATAAACTCAAATGCACCGAAATAAAATATCACACATAAACACAACAGAATGCTATAATATAATAAGCAAATTGATTCGAAACCAAACTAAGCAACACTAAATTGATTCCAAAAGGACGTTAAACATGTTCTATGTTTTTTAATTTACATGAAGGATCTGAATTCAATTCCAATGATGGAAATGAACTACAAGCTTTAATTCTAGCATAACGTAAAAAACAAAACACAGATCAAAATCAAACAACAGAAAACAAAGATGAAACAAACACGTAAGTTGTAGAACAAGATCTAAGAATAGAAAAAGAAAAAAAAAACGAAGATGAAATCAAAGAATCTTGTAGGAATAAAAAATGAACTTACCTCACGTAAAAACGCAGAGAACGAAGAAGAAGAACGATGCAGAAGAAGAAGATTACAGAAAATGTTCAAATCGAGAATAACGAACCACGAATCACACGAATCAAACGATGAAATCAAAAAAATTGCAGAAAAATAGAAAAAGAAGAACGAAGCTAAGAAGAAGAAGAAGAAGAAGAAGAAGAAGAAGAGGAAGAAGAAGAAGAATGAAGAACGAAGCTAAGAAGAAGAAGAAAGGGAAATGGAAACTGGTTTTGGCGCGTTTAAAAAAGAAAGAAGACGTAATAAGAGAAAAGGGCACGTGAGTGAATTTGCTTGGTTAATCACTTAGTTGGTAAAATCACTTGTTCATCCAGAATTATTGTCTCTTATTCTTATACTTGGAAAGTATTTAAATTCTTATTATATACATGCAACGTTCACCTCCTATAATTTAGGGATTGTTATCCTCAACATTTATTCTATAACCAATGTCCCTGTTTTCTTATTTTAGTATATTCTTGTGTTATTTATTAAATGCAAAATTAACATTTTTTCGAAAATATAAAAAGAAGCAACATACGTATAGCAACGTTCATAAGATTATTTTAGCACGCTTTGACGTTGTCTTATAAGTGCAGAATTGGAATTCATCTATGATATTAAATTGCTATGTTATCAATTTGGAATTTTTTGGTATTATTTTTGTGACTTTTTATTGTGCAAATTACAAGAATACTTCACAAGGAAATAATTCAAAATCGAAATCAAAGCAAAGGCATGATTCTTGGACAGCAACATTGTTATCATCATCAAGAATGGAAGGATTTTTGAAATTCCTTATCCTTGGACAGCAAGCTTGGATCAACGATGGAGTGCTCACTAAGTCAAAATCAACATCTCTTAATCTATATCCTTGAGTGACCATCAAGCCAACCTCTCCTATAAATTGAAGAGATTTCAGTAGCAACAAACACAACACAACAACGCAAAACATCCTACTTTCAATAGTGTTTTTGAGCTTAATATTCTTTCATATTTTGTTTTCTTGCCTTATCTTAATTTTGGTCTTTTCTTTTTATCACAAAGAGCAAAGTGAGTGTTTACATTTCAAATTCAATCTTGTTTGAGAGATATACAATTAGGTTGATTAGCTGTGAGGAAAATTATAAGTGAGTAAAGTTTAGGTGTGAGTATTGAGAGTGGAGTGTGCTCTCAAGTCTTGGTGTTTGTACTTGAACAAATTATAGTGAAATTCCATCATCATGAGTGGTGGAAAACTGGACGTAGATCTCAAGTAGGAGATTGAATCAGTATAAATCTTGATGTTTATCTTCTACCCCTTTCTCAAAATTTCATTTGCTGTTTTTCGTATTAAGAAACAATTTTCGATTTTATCTTCTACATTCACTGTATTTTTGTCTCCTGTTTCGAAAAAGCATTTATATTCCTTAATTCACCCCTATCAAGAAATCTTTAATTTATATTTTTTTTTTAAAAATATTTCTAACGTTTGATTTAATTTTATTTTGTCTCTAATATTTGTGATTATCTTCAAAAATACTTATAAAGTTTAATTTAGTTCAAAATAAAAATAACAATTTTATTTGCACATTAAATATATGTATAATTTTATTATTTTAATATGTATTTTATATATTAATGTCTATTATACACTGATGATTGATTTTAGTGTGTAAATAGTATAATCCAAATAAAAAATATTAAGGATAAAATTAAAATACGTTTAGAGATAATTTTGTCATAAAATAAAACATGTTAAAGGAAAAAATTAAATAAAACTAAAATGTTATGAGTATTGTTTCCTTAGAAGAATAGCAAACACTAATGACAATAAAAACAAAAGATGCTTAACCTAGTTAAATCTGATACAAATAATAATGATAAAGCAGTGCTATATAATTAGCACAATTTTTTTTTTAGAACTTAGTTAACAAAATATAAGTTATGGCCAGTATAAATAAAAATGGGGCAATTGAGGTTTTTTGCATAATCTACAGCATATATAACAAGTATATGAAAAGTGTCGGTGTCTAAATTTTCTTTTCCAAAATATTATTTATTATGTAATCTATAAAAAAAAAACAATGGTGCTATGGAACCAATATTAAGAAACTATTAGTGAGTTAATAATTAAATTATTATTTAAAAATAAAAAATTTATCATTTAAAATTAAAAAACATTATCATCCAAATAAAATAAGGCTCCAAGATTTTCTCATAGAAAAGTATTATTTTGTTAAAATCAAAGTTTTATTCAGGAATAAATAGTGTTTTGGTCCCTATAATTTTATCAAAAATCAAAATTGTTCCTAAGATTTTTTTTATATTCAAAATCGTCCCTAAAATTTAATTTTGTTTTAAAATCATTTTTTTTCTTTTTAAAAGACAAAAATATCCCTATTTTGTCTCTCTCATTGTTGTCTTCTTGCCGTCGTGCCCTCCTCCTTCCTCCTTCTTCCCTTGTTCGCTTCCCCTTTTCTCCGGCTTGCTTTATTTTTTCTCTCTTTTCTTTTCTCATATGTATTTGCGATGTCTCGAGAATGGAAGGTGCAGGCATTTAGTTCCAGCATAATAGAACAAAATAATTATGAAATAAATGCAAGCAACCCACAATAAACATAACAGAAGCAATAATAACCATAATATAATAAATAAAGATAACTTCGCATCCCCAGTTGAGACCATCTCAGCATCTCAGCACAAGTGTGTTCATATGATGCCCATCTTTTGTTTGGTTGTGGTGTTAATTACACCTTAGCTTATGCATCATCTCTTATCTTCTTGTCAATTTCCCATGTTTTCATGCAAAACCTTCAATTTCTCCCTTCAATTTTGGTGGGGTATGCTAACAAGAAGAATATGAATATATCAATGGTGTTGAGGTTATGCTTTCATGATTTTCTTTACTTTCATAAGAACTCAAGCCTTGTGTTTAACTCCTCTCAATTTGAATTTCCTTTGAACAATAAAAAAATAAATTAAGAAAAAATGGGGGTAAGGATAATACATAGAAAAAGTTTATAGCTATTAGTTAGTAGTGGGATATTGGAGTAGGAGGGAGAAGATGGATAAAAATGATAGGTGACAATAAAAAAAGGTGGAGAAGAAGAAGGAGGAGGAGGAGATGGAGGGATGATAGTGGTATTTTTGTGTTTTAAACAAACAATGACGATTTTAAAATAAAATTAAATTTTAGCGACGATTTTGAATAAGAAAAAACTTTAGGGATGATTTTGATTTTCGACTAAAACCATAGGGATCAAAATAGTATTTATCCCTTTGATTAAAGATCTTTTGATTCTTACATAACATACTTATCATTACTAATTTTAAGGTTTAATTATTCTACTAGTTCTTATAATTTGACCAAATTTTTAATTAGGTCCCTATATTTTTTTTCTTTTTAATTGAGTTCCTATACTATTTTTAAATTTGTAATTAGGTCCCTATTAACAATAAATATTTAAAAAACATTTTTAAATTGTAATTTTTCTATTATTCTCGTATCTTGACTTATATTCACCTAAATATATTTTTTTACTTATCTTTTTCATCAATATTCTTTGAAAATATTCTCAACTTGCATGAATTAAAATCACATATCTTTAAGAAGTTTAAAGTATGTTAAAGAATAGTAAGAATGTTTATTTTATCATTCTAAAATAGAGAGAATGTCATATTTAACGAGTTATCCATTAATTTTTGTGGTACATTCAATTTAAATATGAAATCTTTCCTTAATTCTAATGTTTTTATCACAATAAAAACCTAATTATAAAATTTAAAACAATATAAAGACTTAATTAAAAAAAAATGTATAAAAACCTAATTGAAAATTTCATTGGTACGTATGGATTAATTTAACCTAATTTTAACTAATAACAATAAAACACCGAGCATGATTCCAATTTTTATTTTAGGGATTTAGTAGTACGTAGGTGATGATTAATGAATGAAAATCAATTTTGCCCCCTCCTCTGTTCTCACTTTCAGTTTCAACATTCAACAAACACAATCTCTGATTCTCTAATGCCCCTTTAAAACCAACTCGTATCCCTCTTCTTCTTCTTCTTTTTCTCCTCTCTGTGACTATAAACTATTCACTACGTAACACACCACATACCCTTTTTCCTCCTCTTCCCCATTTTCCCATTACTCTGTTTCTCGCTTTCAATCTCAACTCCATGGCCCAGTTTACCCCCTCAGGTTTTTCATCTCCTTCTTTTTACTTTCTTTTCTTTGCTTTCCTTCGTTCAAGTCTGTTCTTGTTTTCTTCAGCTGACGTGGGTTTATTCATTTCCCCGGTTGCAACTTGATTTGTGAGCTAAAGATTTCATCTTTCAGAATTTTCTGATATTGGGTTCTTGCTCTCACTGGAATTATTCCATTCAATCTGATTGGAGATTCCGTCTGAATGTATTGCTTTCTTTTATGTCATCATGTTACCATGTTTTCATTAATGAAAGATGGCACCTTGAGCCACTTTTCTGGGCTCCAATTTCCATTAATGCATGGAGAGGGGGAAAAAATCATGAGCTTAATACATGATTGTATGTATCTATGCTTATCTGTCATGTCTTGCATAGAATCTGTTTTATCTTTATATTGGAAAGTGCATAATCTGAAAAGGGTAATGCAATTGGAGGCCGTGTTTGGTTGTTAAACTATTTCTTGTAATATTTGAACAGATATATTGTGTTCTATGTAAAACAATGAGATTGCAGCTAGTGAAAATTTCTGAACCCTGGATACTGTGTCTGTGCAGGTAAATCTGGTGATTTGAAACAAGAAGACAACAAGAAAACAAGTGAACTGGTTGTTTGCTTGGGTGAATTGTTAATAGACTTTGTACCGACGGTGGGTGGAGTGTCACTGGCTGAAGCACCTGCTTTCAAGAAAGCTCCTGGTGGTGCTCCTGCCAATGTAGCAGTTGGCATCTCAAGGCTTGGTGGTTCATCTGCTTTTATAGGCAAGGTATGTTATTTCTCAATTCTATGCATGTTTATCCACATGGTTATTTGGTTTCTTGTTACTCAAGACATTTACCATGCATTATGTTGTTTCAACTTAGTAAATTTTTCTGTGATCAAAGTGTTTGCTGGATCTTCTGGAATAGATAATCATAGCTTAATTCCTTGTCATCTGTGTTTGTTTTTAGGTAGGAAAGGATGAATTCGGGTATATGTTATCTGATATTTTAAAGCAGAACTTTGTTGATACATCTGGGGTGCAGTTTGACTCTGATGCTAGAACTGCATTAGCTTTTGTCACGCTCAGAGCCGATGGCGAGCGCGAGTTCTTGTTTTTCCGGAACCCAAGTGCCGATATGCTTCTTCGTGAGTCAGAGATTGATAAAAACCTCATACAGAAGGTATTTTCTTAATTTATGTCTGTGTATACATAAAATTTTTAGCCTAAGACTTTTGGTTTAAGTCAGCATACTAATAATCTTGGTGGCAGGCTAAAATATTCCATTATGGTTCCACTAGCTTGATTCATGAACCATGCAAGTCAGCTCATCTTGCTGCGATGCGAATCGCTAAAGACTCTGGCTGTATTCTCTCATATGATCCAAATTTGAGATTGGCACTATGGCCATCAGCTGAGGCTGCTCATAAAGGCATAATGAGTGTATGGAACAAAGCCGATATCATAAAGGTATAATGTTAACCAATTTCTTTCCAAATAAATTGGTTTTGTTTTTATTTCTGTTTTCATTTTCAATTTGTATCTTTTATTCTGTTTCTTCCTTTCAATTTGTAACTAATTTGTTATTATCTTATGTATGTGCAGATAAACGAGGAGGAGATTACATTTTTGACTGGGGGTGATGATCCTAATGATGATAATGTTGTATTAAACATTTTGTTACTCTACTAAGTGTGCTGAATTAATGTTGTAAATTGCATTGCACTCCACATGTTACATGTTTATTTCCTCTTGCCTTTTGTGAGTGATGATTGTTCAATGAGTGTGCAGAAATTCAAAGGCCGGGTGGCAGGTGTCAAAGTTAACCCCATTGACACAACTGGGGCCGGTGATGCATTTGTTAGTGGGATTCTCTACAGCATTAGCATAGCTTCAGACCAAAGCATTTTTCAGGTAATTCAAAATTTTAGACACATTCCTGTTGTTGATAACATTTTTCGTGAATCCAGTGTCTTTACAAAATGATAGTTGAAGATTCTCAAAATGTTTTTTCATACAATGAGCTTTGATGGTGGTTTAGGAGGAGGGGGAACTCCGGATAGCGCTACGTTTCGCAAACATATGCGGTGCCATCACAGTGACAGAGAGAGGTGCAATTCCCGCACTTCCTAACAGAGAAGCTGTTGCACAATTCATGTTAGAAGCAACTACACTATAGCATTAGCAGCAACACTTTTAACAGTTTCTTCTGTTATAAAAATGTACTATTTGGTGTAGGTCACGCTGAGCTTCTTTGTATCTTTTACTCTCTATTTTTTCATTTACAATAAGCTCAATATGCGTTGCTATCTCAAGCTATAGATTTTGTAATAAATCAGTTCATTTATAGTAAAGGAAATGAACAAATTGTACACTCCAATTTTCAAAATATCTAGAGTTGTCTGCACCGATGTTATTTGGAGGGTATTACAGTGATTATTTAACAAATAATGTTTGACGAAATTGTGTAAATTAAAATTTTAAATTATAAATTTTAAAAGAGGAAAGAAATTATAAATTTTTATGTATAATTTAATAAAGAATTTTAGCAGTTTTTCCTCCTTTTTCGTTTTTCTTTCACTTCTATCTATCCAAACGGAATAACTTTAAGATTTAAGTTGATAATTAATAATTTAGAAATTTAGAGTTGATGGTGTATGAATTAGGAGATAAAATTTAAGATACACAAAATTATTTTTAAAAAACTGGGTGGAAAATTTTTGTTAGGTAAAAGGAAGAAAGCTAAAATTACGAAGATAGAAAATGAATCCTTGACGTGCTGCGTGAATCAGTGTCACCGGCGAACGTGGGTAGGCATGTGGCAAAACTCGTCTTACACAGAAAGTGACTCAGAATATAAATAAAAACCGCAGGCCATTTTTCAATTTGGGTTTAATCCCTCAAAACCGCGTTTTGAACCAGCGTCGAACCGCGGGCGCCGCTGTCGCTCGGAGATCGCAAAAACCCCACGGCGGAGTGTGTGATTTTCTCGAAATGGCTTCCAACCAGTCGCTCAACCCTGAGATCGGACCTGACGGTCTCGCTCGAGAAGCTTCCGTCATTAGCTACACTGAGAAGGTACTTCTCTCTCCTTCCTTCTTCAATTCCGTCGTTACTTCATTTTCTCATTCTTCGCTTCTTTTCCTTCTTCCTGTTGCAGATCATCGAAGAAGAGCAACTTCAATTGCACAGGCAACTTCTCTTTCCCTCTCTCGCTCTGTCCATTATTTTGTTCATTTGGATCTGGCGATGAGTTTGTGCTCGGTTATTGATTCTTTTTTTTCGGTTGCATTTGCGGCATTGTTTCAATTTAGGTCGAATTGAATTCATTGTTACATTGATTTTTCTTTTAGGAGTAATTCTATTTTGTGTTCTCTTGAAGTAGAAATTGGACATCAATTTTATATAACCTTATGATTCTCCTGGCAATTATGACTAAAATCCTGTGGCTACGTAAGATTGAAGATGCAATAACAAGCTATTGAAGCAATAGCATTTGAATTATGGTATGAATTAATTGAAGTTCTCGTAATATGGTAGCAGAAGGAAGTAGTCAAGTGGAGATGATGTTTTTTGCACCTTTGTTTAAAATGTTGGAATATTACGAATTTCATTGAATGAAATTAATTGCATTTTTTGGGATTGTACTTACACTGATAGCCTATGTTTATGATTTTGTATACATTTGACTGTTCTTTTTCTGTTAATATTAGTGTGATTTTGCCATGCTAAAGTTGCTATTTGGTGCATGAGTTATATAGAAAATGAAATTGGTTAGAATAATCATGCTTCTCCCTATATTGTGGAACTAGTAGTCAATAAAGACATAAAAGGTTTTTGAGCAAATTTATCTTATGAATCATAGGATCCAGGATATAGATGCTCTATTTTAGAAGCATGATCCTATGTAGTTTTGAGTACCCCTTCATCCCTTCTCCACTATTGCATGAAGTAATCACTGGGCAACTTTGAAGCTTGAAGAGATGCAATGTATATTGTTGATTGTATGTAATATATATATACTATATAGAGGCACCAATTATTGCCACCATATAGTTAGACTGTAAATCAATCAGAGTCTCTGTCATCTTGACCTCTCTTTAATTAATTTCAGATACATTCAAGAAAACTATTCTAAAATTCGCGATGTGGAACGTGAGCTTGCAAATCTTACAATGGAGATGAAACTCACGGCCGGCCCAAAGAAAGCAGGTTTCCACATGTCATTGCTGCTTCTTATGTCATAAATTTTAGACGGTTGTTTCTCCCTGGTTGTTATGGTGAATGATTTTGTTTTGCTTTTATACATGATGCATTCTTTAAGCACTTGAACTTTTGAGAAAGAAAATAGAGACACAAACCGAGAAAATTCGCATGGCCAAGGTCAAAGAAGAACAGGCACGGAAGGTATGTGACTTTAATAAACTGTCTTGTATTGCCTTGCTATTTTCATACATGTCAATATTTTAGTTATATGTGCTATTCAAAGGAAAGTATGTAACTATGTATCATGCCATTGTGTTAGTTTAATGCCACTATCTGGTTATTGTGTGACTTAAGATCTTGACTTCACTTTTATTGTTTCTGTAATTGATTTGCTTTTGGATTCCTATGCTTTCCCCACAATCCTTTGTTCAAATCACTAAATCACTATAGATGCCATGTAGCTAAATGCAGTTATGGGAGATTTGGTCCTCTAAATTTTCAGTATCAATAAGTTGCTTCAAATGTAATTAATATCTTGACTATTTGTGTGTTAGGCGTGGGAGTCAGCATCAAAAGTAGTGAAGGATGAAGAGGCATTAAAGCAGAAGCTATGTGATGACTTGAGCAATCTGGTAGATATTGCCAAACGAAGTACACTACTACTACCTATATTCTCTCATTTGATAATATCAATCTTCTATATAGGTTCAAGAGAGCAGTAATTCCCAGTTCTCTAGGCTGGAGGAATTAAAAAGACGACTCGAAGCCTTGAATCCAAATCGTCCATCAACTAATTCTCATCATGTACGTTTTTCATAGTATATTAAATATTTTTATATCAATGTTGCTGGTGACCTCTAACCTATAACATGGCAATAAATGTTTAAACATTGCATTTCAATTATATTAGGACGGGAAATCTGCAAGTTCTTCTCAGGATGGTTCAACCCGTGATGGTTCCTCTGCTTCCAGTGCAAGGGAATCGAGTGGGGGATTAGCTGAGAGCATTCCTGACCAAGGTAATGGTCCGAAAGTGGGACCTCATCAGCATTCTACTAACGAAGGCGAAGGAAAAACTAAAAAGAAAGTAAATTTCCACATTAAAGGAAAGGGAATTGGAGCTGTCTCCAAAGGTAGATCTTCAGCTCCTGGCTGGACTGGTGCTGGCTTCGATGTAGATGGCAGAACATAGTGTTATTCTATAAGATATCACTGCAGTAAATGCATTGAGTTGGAAGTCCATAATTTTGGTACAAGGTATACCCTTCTGTTCTCCATTGTTTTTACATATTACCGCGGAACTATTGTTGTTCGTCGCTACAGAATGAATGATCTTCTAACTTGTATTGGCTAGCAGTCTAGTACAAAACTGTGAATGCCTTATTCCTCTGCTACTTTGGGGCAAAGAACAATCAATATGTCCAACTAGATTCTTCCTTGTGATTATTCAACTTTTCAAGTACTACTCATACTGGCTTCTTAAATGTTTGCAGATAGCATTGCTCGCTCAAGCATGATTTAGAAAATTTAAATATAACAGTTTGATAACTTTACCATCAAGTCAAACTTTTCAGTCATTATGCCTCTTTTTTCACTTTTATTTTTAAAGTAAAAACAGTACAGTACCCGTGAGGCCGTGCTTGTAATTGGATTGCAACAGTGCAACTTATCCCACAACTAGATCCGATAATTCTTTTCTATTTTTGGTCGGGTTTTGGACCAGGCATAGCCCAGCGGATCCGAGAATTCTTTTAGTTCAGTCAATGTGTTCTGCATATTCGTCAAAAGTGAAAGAAGTTCAAATTTTTCGAACAGCTGCTATCTTTATTTCTTTTTTGGGTATCCAAATCACAGGTTTCCTTTTGCATCGGAATTGTTTTAATGGAGCATTCTAGATTGTATGAAGGCATGGTTATCACTGCTCACTGCATGGCAAATATGATCTGTGGATATACGAATAGGAATATGAACGAATTACGAATATCGAAAAGTAAAGATTTTTATTAAATTTAGGAAGAATTTGTATTGCAAATGATAATTTTGTGTGTGGATACCTTCTTTACTAAAAGAAACAATTTTCGTTTTCCATGGCAGCATTACCCGACTAAGAATACCACAATCCTACTTCCAAATAGCTTTGCATTTCGGACAAGGTGGTGTGACAAGACTTTTCTACACAATTATGATAGGGTTTGAGTGTAAATACCATATTTTTAACCATTGATATGTGTTACATTTTTCATGAGTCTGACAATACAAAATTAACATTGAGAAACATGGTAGATTGTTACTGTTTATTTATACCAAAACTCATTTTTATGGGTTTGTATATCAGAGTTGGTTTTTTATATCATATTTCCACTGAGCTGAGTTGCAGTGTGGGTGTGGCACAGAAGAATTAAGTTGCCATTTCTACTCAAGTATCTTGCAATTATGATCTTCTGGAATGCAACAAGTACCCTATTGACGAATACTGGTGACTCAGTATCACCCTTCAGCTAAGCCTCACCTACAACTGCAACCATAATACCTCTACTTTTAATACCTGAGACCTTGTTTGGTAGGAGTTACTTCATATTATTAGTACATCTCTTCGAGTAATATCAGGATCAGTACTGTTCACATTTTGAGTTGGACGCTTCATAAATTGATATAGTACCTCTATTTGTACTACCCTACTAGCTTGATCACTAGCTTCCTTCATGAATTTCTTCTGCCAGTCAATTTCACGTTTGAATTATGATATTACATATCATTATTCTTCACTATACTATATATTCAATGATAATTTAATTTGTATTTTGAAAATCATATTATTGCACAGCTAATAATAAATGTGACAAGTAGTTTTCAGATTATATATACAGAGTACGGATCCTTTCATATCATGGCCAAGTATTGATTTATATTGCCCAATAATTATTTAAGGGTGATGAATTTTATTATTCTAATTATTGAATCGCTGGTATTTTTACCTGTAATAATAGTATAATACTATGGAATAGTAAAATACAATTAGATATTAATTAGTATAAAAAGTTCACATTGATAGTTTATAAAATGAAACTCAAAGCAATTTTCTTTTTGGCACAATTGAATTTTAATTATAATCATAGTATTGGTATTCTCTCCAAATTATATGTAATAAACTTTGAAGGGGTAGAAAATATAGATTGAAAAGGTAAGTAGTAAAAAATTGAAAATATTAAAAAAATATATGAAAAAGTATGTATATAATAATTATATATAATTCTTTTTCTATGTGAATAATACTATTTTACAAATTTAATTCATGTCTCGCATAGTTTTATGAATTTATTTTCATTATATTATTTTATTTACATTATTTTTAATGGAGACTTCTCTAACACGTGCAAATTGCAATTGCACTAAAGAAAGAAGAGACTAGGAAGTAGCAAAAAGATGAAACTGTAGGCAGAGTGTAAGCTCGATGTTTGGCACATGCCACATGGATATTGGGAGAAATTGAGCGAGAAATATTCTTAATTAATTTTAATGAGAAGTGTCATGTGTTATATTTTTATTGTTAGATTAATAATTGATTATAGAATTATAGACCTCAATTAAATTTTAATTGTAATGAGAAATTGTCATGTTACATATTTTGGTTATGAAAATTATTATAGATTATAGATACATTATTTTATATGGTATAATATAGTTAGTAAAGTGGAAACGATGGAGACTGTAGAAAATGGGAAGGGTGGAGGGAACGAGGGAGAGGAATAGAAAAAAAAAATGGAGAAAAGGAGAGAGCTTATTAAATTTAGTAAAAATATTTTACGCTTTTTTTATAAAAATTATATTAGAAGAGAGGCGAGAACTTGAGACCTCTGTTAAGAAAAAAGAACAAATGTCATTTGAGATACACCTCATTAGTTTAAGAAAAAGACTAGGGAGCAATACATTATGATCAATAGGAAGCCAACACATAGTTATGAATGATTACTCATATAAATTTTGAATGATAAGCTAATCTTGTATATATGAGTTATGGATAATAACTCATATAAATTTTGAATGATAATTTAATTATTGCCTCCCTAATAGCTCCCTAATATTGATTCCATATCACTATTCTTAGTTTAATTAGAATGAGAGAGTGTTATCTAATATATTATGGTTGTCAAATTAATCAGATATAATAGAATAATAGATAATAATTATATGATATTAGTATTTAACCCGTGTTTTATATTCTAATTTATTTAATGTAATAAATTAGATATAGTGATTTGTAAGAAATAAGTTATCCACTAATAAATAAATACAATTAAATAACAATGCATTGAGTTTGTCTAAACCGACAAAGCTAAATTGATATTGTGAGATATATGACTATCGAAGACGTCTCACGTTGGTACATTGATAAAAATTTACCACAACTTTATCCTTACACTTGAAATTTCCACCAATGAGATCAAATACAAAAGATATGATCGCTCTCTCCCTCTCATTCTCATTCTCTCTGTTTCTTTACCTCTCTCACCCCTTCTCCCCTGCTCCCTCCCACTCTCTTTCTCTCCCCTTCTCTCTTTTCATATCTCTCTCTTCAACTCTATTAAAAAAATAAAATAAATATCATTTGAGTTACACCTCATTAGTTTAATTATAATGAGAAAGTGTTATATGATATATTATATCTGTTAAATTAATTAGATATAATAGAATAATAGATAATAATTATGTGATATAGTGTTCTTAATAGAGTGAGAAGACTATGGAAAAAGATAGAGGAAATGGAGAAGGGAAGAAGGGAGGGGGACTCATTAGTTTGAGAGAAAAAAAAAGTTATTTAATTTGAATGATGAGATGGTGTTGTATATAACACATTTTATAGTTGTCAAATTTGTTATATACATATGTAGATGTCATAATATCTTAATAATGAAACTTAACAAATTTAGAAAATTCCCATTTAAATATCAATAGATATGTAATGTACTAGTCATATTTGCTTGAAAAGCAAATCTTCAATTAAAAATAGCTTCAATAATATCCAAAATATATTATATATATATATATATATATATATATATATATATATTTTGATACTCTATGTAATAAAATAATAAATGAATAAAAGAAAAATAAATAAGTAGCATGTAAAGATTGGCTAGTAACAAAATATTCAAAGTTGTAATTTTGGATGTTACTTTTTTTAAAAGAAAAAACTATGCTTGTTACTCTAACATATGTAATAAAATAATAAAATGAATAAAAGAAAAATAAATAAATAGCATGTAAAGATTGATTAGTAACATATAAAAATGATCAAAATATGATAAATAAATAAATTTTGGATATTATTATTGAATATTTTGGATATTATATTTATATGAAATTATAAATATTATATATATAAATTAAGGATGTTATATGCATAGTAATATATATAGATGTTTTATGTATAAAATTAAAGATATTATATATATGGTATTATTGAGGAAAAAATAAATATAACATTTATAAAATAGCGAATATATAAACATAAAATGAGAAGCGAAAAAAAAAAAAAAAGAAACGAAAGATGTGTTGTATTAAAGCAAATATAAAAAACAAAAATTAATTGATTTAAGCAAGAATCCGTTATACCACATTAAAGCCCATCATAATTGAAAAATCAAATACTAATTAATGTATTGAATAGAGATAATTATAGATGAACATAAATAACATCATTTAAATGAAGTTCATAAAAGTAAATTTGGACTGTTTGGGCTGAAAATTTTTGTCCCAAAACACTTTCTTCTATTAGATGTATGTGGCGTTCATCAGTCACATCTAGAGAATTAGGATAGAGTAGGTTTTGAGCATGATAAAACTTTATATATATATATATATATATATATATATATATATTGAATACATTTACTTAATGTGAAATTAATATTTTAAAATATTAAATAATAATTTAATTAAATATGTAAAATTATTTAATAATTATAAATAAACAATTTCACGTAATGTTAACTTGAGTATCTTTCTCAATTTATATAAACAAGCATGTAATTTATTTAAAGTGATAGTAGCTCATTACTATTGTTTGAATATATGTGATCCCAAAACTACAACGATGCCGGATCTAATAATTGATTCATCAACTCAATAGCGCAACATGATATATTCAAAATATAAAAGGTGAAAGTGAAACATAGCAAAAAAGAGATGACTTACTATACCAACTAAAATTGAAGAAAATAGACCAATATAGGATTTGGCAATTTGCCATTGCCATGCATATGTTCTTTCAGCTTCAATTTATGTTTTCGAAAAATATGGAAGTTAAGAAAGATGGATAGAAAACATGAAGCAGTGGCCCCCCATTTTCTTGTCTGGCGTTCGAATCAGTGCTAACATTTTAAGTAGTGATAAATGAATTTGCATTTGGCCATAACCAAAAAGATTTCCTTTTTAATAGTTGCACCATTTTTTTTAAAAAAAAATTCTCTCCTTTAATTTTATGCCAATTTAGGGGTGTCAGCTTTTCCTATATATGAGCCCATTTTTTTTCTCACAACCACCCTTTATTATTAATATTAGAATTAAATTTTTCATGTCGTTGGTATAAAATTTTTTTACATAAATCGTATATTATCATATTAATAAAAGTAACTAATTTTTAAATTTATTATACTTTAAAATTCACATAAATAGATAAATGTTATCGAATGATTGTATAAATTTTATACTGTAATAACTTCAAAATTAAATTCTTATTGAATCATATTAATTAAAATATGGGAGAAATATCAAATGGAAATAAATATGCATGGTAATATGATACTGCATGGACCAAAGGGCAGCAATTTCAGAACACAAACCGTTGAAGGACACGCAGAAACAAACAGATCCATAAGCGATACAAGTGTTACTCTAAACAGCTAAAACATCATTAGATTGGTCAGTCTCAGACACACTCATCTCTCAGGTTTCAATCTTTTTACCTGTCTCCACTTTCCACCTTATTATCACGATCACAAATGGTTAAACAAATCCACGTCACTTAATTATTATTATTGTATTGCTAACTACTTTTGTTTATTGTTTTGCTGTTTGAATTTTCATTCCCGCTTGTTTCTTCTTTAATAGTTTTTATGTATCAGAGCTGCCATATATCATGTTACTGAACACAGCATTTGATTCTGTCGATATATTATTAATGCATGAAAATATTTCTCACTGTTCAATATGTATTATAATTAAAATACTTCTCCTAACGCATTTATATATATTGCATGCAATGCATGCACAATTTGACAAGTACAGACTCATTTTTTTAAGTTTATTTTATAGAAAATATATATTAAGTAATTTGTTATTGGGTTATGCTATTTGTATATTAAAATCAATCATTAGTATATAATACATATTAAAATAGAAAATATATATTAAAATAATAAAACTATATATATATATATATATATATATATATATTCATATAAAAATACATAATGATTAATTTTGGTGTGTAAATAGAATTGTTGTTTGTTATATATTATCGTACTTTATCATTTGAAGCTTGGAGGTGAAGAATCATATCTTACCTATTTTGTTCAGGAAAATTGAGTTTCTTTATACACAACAATAAAATTAAAATTAAAGGTGGGTTAATAATTTAAAATCATTAAATCACAATTTAGATTTCAATAAATAACTTTATATGAAATTAAATATCAATTACATGTAAAATTAATAATTAAAAATCATTAAATGATAATTTTAAATTATCTAATAATTTTTAACAAATAACTTTTCATCTAAGCGTCGTCAACACGTGACTACGTGAGTATCTATCAAAACAAAATTGAGGTTATTGTTGGTTTTATTTTTATAACTACATTAGTTTTTTATTTAAGTAAAAATGAAAAAATTAATAATAAAAGGAAAGGAAAAACTAAAAAGGGTAACATTCTCGCCTGTATATCATATTGAAGTTCACGTTTGCATGCAAGAAAACACATTTTAAAGTTAATAAATAAGAAAATGATATTTCTCTGGGTCTAGAAAATTATTGTAATAATGTTGCGCTAGATTACAATCTCAAAGTTCCATGAAGCAAGAACCAAATACAATAAGATGATTCTCTGACGATATTCCACTCATGAGCTTATCTCATCAGTAGTGTACGCCTCATCATGCATGTGCCCTTTTACATATATATATATATATATATATATATATATATATATAGTCCTCCTACGTAATCTTCTAGGTACCTGCGAGTGAGGACAGCATCTCTATATGTTTATTACTTTATACCATGGTTTCACTAAATTCAAATATTAAAATATATGGGTAATTTATCATGTATATAAAATGTTTGTCATCCTATATTTCACAAATGTTCTCCTTTTGTTTTTACGTAATTTGTTGAAATCTACAACAAATTAGTAGGCAAGAAGGGGGAAAAAATAAAATTTGTTGAACCTTCTAATTAACCATATGATGTGGTTAAGGGATTTTAATTTGAGCATTTCAAAAAATGATAAGTGATCTCATTTAAATTAGATTTCATTAAACATTAAGGGAAACTTATTTTATTGTGTAACTGTATGTAATATAACATTAAGTTCAATATAGGCTTTGGATATTATTAGCATAAATAAATATTGAGTAATACTATAGTGAAAATAAAATTTATGTAATAACTGGTGAAAATCATGACAGCAACAAGACTAAATGATGCAGAATTGTAATTGACATATTAATTATGTTTGCTGTAATTTTTTTATTTTTTTACTTATTAGTTAGAAATTGTACAGCTATGTAGGTTGTTAGAATTGCTGATTATGCGTATGTAGTGCTAGTGTAGTGCTAGTTAGTTAGAGATATTTTTCTTTTCTCTCTTTTGTAAGTGTATTCTTCATGATGATTCATTCATTCAATTCAATTGAATATTCATCATCCCATATTTCTTCTTTCTCTGCTTCTTTATATTTCTCTCTTCT